>JAWNLV010000114.1:1202500-1465000 GCA_035042125.1 Drosophila longiperda
GGGTGGGCGTGGCTGACAGCATTGTGCTAAAGGCGCACTAGGTTTGGGCGCACTTAAGTTGCTTGGGAAATAAATCGTTGTCGACGTTTACACTGTGCTTATGGGTGTGCTTAGTTGCTACGATATATATGTGTGTGTGTGTGTGTGTGTGTGTGTATGTGGGTGTGTGTGTGTGCAATATTCGATGCTTCATTGCAACCGCAGGAAGAACAACAGTAACAGCAACAGCTCGTTCAACAGGCGCAACAATTCACCCCTCGTTTCCTTGCAGCGACGACAAAAGTTGTTTGCTCCTAGTTAAAACTTACAACTTGCGCGTTATTTCCTGCCACACACACACACAAGCTGACTGTGCACCCCTGCTGCCCCCCCTCTAACCATAACCGCAATGCCCTGCGTACTTAAGGTGTTAACGCAAAAGCTTGACTCATAAAATATTGAAAAAGCCGCAAAAACTTTGCACCAAAAAACGTGGCAGGAACAGGACCAAATAGAACGGAACGGTACAGAACGCAACGCAACGCAATCCATACACACACACACACACACACACACATGGGGGATAGGGACACACACACACACAAGAAAGCTGACTAAGATACCAGCTCCAAAGGTCGGAACCCCAAATTGAACGGTTAAGTGGCAACCGGCAAAAGTTTTTCACCTACCTTTGACTTCCATTTGTGCCCAGTTTATGGGGTGCTTGTTTGGGATATGCCTTACCACCCTCCACCCCCTTCTACATGGCTCTTGCTTAAATGGATTTATTGACTTATTAGCGCTATTTTGGTACGCCTTTGTTTTGTTCTACGTGGCTTGCCTAACAAGTTAATTGATGGGCTCAGCTGGGAAATCTACAAGTCTACTTGGGTGTTCCAAAAGTAACTACTTTGATTTCATTAAAAATAAGGAGCAAACACAACTGCAAAAAATCAGCCTTTTAATTGTTATATTTTTCACAATTAAGTATTCTAAGCCAAGCTTAAATTATGATCATGGCTAAATCGACTCTGATCGGAACATAACTTGTTAATAGAGAGAAAACAGTCTGGCTAAAAAATGCTAAGATTTAGCTAGAATATCGATCCTTGATGCTGTCGGCACTTCAACTTGCTTTATGGTCTCGTTGGCTTGAATTGGCCTCCAGTTTGGCTTTGTCATTTTACGCGCTATTACCACCTTTTTTTTTGGTAGCAATAAAATATTATTAAAATGATATTCGGCTGATACACCTGAATGCTGTTGCTCTCTTGCCGCATCTATGGCTCGTACAGTGGGTGCTGTAAATCAACGTCTCGATGACATTAAAATAAAATTTTAATGCCGCGCAAAAATGCTGGGCGAGGCTGGCGTCTCGGTGCGGGCCACAGTTGGAGGCAAAGCTAAAAACCATTTTCCACTTCACATTTTCCATGCAATTTTCAGTCGCTTTTTGATCGAAAACTTTTGCCTTTGCTGTTGCTGCTGCTGGCTGGGCGAGGGAGAAGGGGCTGGGGCTGGGGGCTGGGGGCTGTGAAGGCGCTATCATTTTCACCTTGGTTACACTGCACAATTTATTTGAATTTATCAGCATGCACACGCCCTACCCCGCCCCCACTTGCCTGCCCCGCACCACTCTGTCGGGCTGAATGGCTCATTTTCATGGCTCATGGCAAATAATTGTAAATATTTGATACACAATATGGCAATAAAAATAAAATTGAAATTTTCTGCCGCTGTTGTTGTTATTGTTGTTGTTATTGTTGCCTTTTATTATTATCATCGTTGTCGTTTTCGTCCCGTGGAGTCGTCGTAAAGGAAATTGATACATAAGTCATTTTTATTGGCATATTCTTTTGTGTAATTACGGCACAGGTAATTTAAATTTCCTGCCCTTGTTCAGTTACCTCTCTCTCACTTTCACTCACTCTCTCTTTCTCTCTGTCTCTCTCTTTCTCTCTGTGACCTTCCCTTTCATTTTTGAATGCTCACTTTTTGAGTAATGGTAATTCCTGAACAATTTTACATAATAGCTTTTTTTCACAATTTGCAATCATTCGAAAAGCCATTGAAAATATGATATTTAATGGGAACTTTATATTATTGTAAATGTTGCACTTCGTTTATGTATTACAGTAATATGAAAATGTAATATCGATCGGCTATATATTATTATATTATTATAAAGTAAAACTGTAAATTTGCCATTTAAAAAATTTAATAATAATTAAATTAATAAATAATTATTAAATGATTCAAAGTAAATTTCAAGTTGTTTTAAAAACCCTAAACGCAAATCAGGATTACTTTATATATTCGATAACTGTTCACGCTTTTGCGAATATTAATAAATATCGATTGAAGGCTTAGCTTTGAAATTGATACATTCAAATTTCCACAAAATCAGATAAGAAACAAATTTATCAAATTTGGCAATTATACTAAAACATTAGAATATTAAAATTGGTTTAGGGTATTTCGTAGTTAACCTCACTCGACTATAGCATTCTTACTCGTTTAAAGGTGGATTGGCAAAACATTTCCAATTACAATTATTGCCAGCTGTCTGTCTTTTAAGAGTATTTCGATGGTTATTGTTGCAGTGTCGACAGACAGACCGACAGACAGACAGACAGACAGACAGACAGACAGACAGACCGACAGACAGATAGACAGACAAATAAATGCAAGAAAGTGGGCAAATGGATTGAAGAGAGAAAGTAACAGTAAAATTAAACAAGAACTGTAAATGTAAGCATTCCAATGAAGAACGCATTACATCGCATAAGTTAAGTGCAATTTTCGTGAAATTAAATCGAAAATATTAAGCACAACTTTTAATGAAATGAAATCCTAAAAGTTCCATTAAAGACAGTCAATTCAAAATGAGAGCCGCTTTCGAGTCGATAATGGTAGGGAGGGAAACGGGAAGAAGAGGCAAGTTGCAGTTACCCTGGAAAAAGAGTGTCAAGCGAGCTTTGCAACCCGAGCATTTAAAAACTAATATATATATATATATATATATATATATGAGGATAGCTACTTAGAAATTTAGAAAAAGAGGATTTTTTTTTTTGTTGACTTGCGTCATTTCATTTGCGTCACTTTCACTTTAAGAGTATATTTTAAGTAATATTTATGTGCTATTTTTTATTTATTTGTTTTTTTTTTTTTGCGTTTGGTCACCAATTAATTTTTATTTATGTGCTTTGCGTTTTTAGCTGGGTTTTGTTTTTTTGTGTTTTTTTTTTCTTTTTGTCGTATGTCCCCTTATCAAACAAACAGTTGGCAAAATGATAAATGCGGTTGCTTTTGTTTAAGTCCACGAAACACCCCTTGCCACAGCCCCCTAGCTCAAAGCACACCCATTTCGTAATTTAATATTTTTTTGCAGCCAAAACATGGAAAAAAAAAAAGAAGAAATATACCAAAAAAAAAAATATACGAGAAAAATGATATTTCAGAAGAGCGGGCGCTGCTAAAAAATGACAATTTTTAATTATCAAATGCGTTTAATGATAAAAATTGTTTATTATGGGCCGGGGGGGTTGGGCATGGTTGGGACGACAAGGGTGGTTGGGGTTGTGACGCTTTTTACTTGGCCGCCACTGCGTCTTGGCTTTTAATTTATGATTTATTTGTGTGGGTGGCTCGCCTATAATAATTAATATTGCCCACAAGCAAGAGACACCTACCTACAAGCACTTTCCCCCCCCCCTCCCCCCACACACACACTCTCCATTCACCACCCTCTCCCCTACAACGACGCAATGGCAGCACTCCAGCACGCTCTTCTACACTTTCAGCAAGCAACAGAATCCCTGAGGAAGCAGCAAGCAACCATTGCAGCGACAGAGGCAGCGAAGTGTAGCTGAGATGGTGGAAGGGGGTGAGTGTGGGGGGAGTGGGGGGGGGTGTGGGCAAGTGGCAACAGCTCCAGAGCTGGGCAAACGCAATATTTTCATAAATCTTTTTGCCGCGACGACAGAGCAGTAAGTGCAATGTCATTGAGGCAGAAGTGGCAGCAAGTAGCGCGGGGAATAAGCAACACACACCTACACCTACACACACACACACACACAGTCACACACATGCTGTTATCCCTTCCGTAAGACAAAACCCAAGTGCGCCCAAGCCAACATCTTCCATGTTGACATCTTGAGCCAGGTACAAAATAAAATAAAAAAAATAAAAAAAAGAGCAGGAAAAAAAAGGTATGAAAAAAAATTAAAAGTATTTCTCGAATTATTGTTAATGATGATTAAAAATATGTGTACCTACATAATACACAGTACACCTCAGCACACACTCCTGCTTCTTCTTCTCCTTCTCCTTCTTCTTCTTCTTCTTCTTCAAAGCTTTATGCGTAGGTCCGCCTCTGTGTGTGAGAAAGGCGTAATCACAAACAGATTTTGCGGCCTGGCAACGCTTCGCATCGTTTCCCCAAACGTCGTCGTCTTTTGGCTTTGACTTGAACTGTGTGTTAACTTGCCATGCGAGCTGACTTAATAAAAACAATACACAAACCAAATTCATAATAAACAACGAAATTTGTATGCCCTACAAATAGACGCAGATTACTCAGAGCAACCAACGATCTGCACAAATCTTCATACTGAAAGATGAAACAGTTGGACATATTTATTTAGATTTTTCTAGTTAATTTTCATTATAAAATATATAAAATATTAGTATTGTATTAGTATTAGTATTTAAAGTTTGTGCAGTTTAGGCTTAAACTGACTGCAACTCATTCAAAATTTGATAAATTTGATTGATTGATTGATTAACAAAGTGAAACGATATTAATAATGCAATAGGAATAGTAGTAATAAAAATCATATAAATATAAAAACTACTTAACATATTTTCAAAGCTATAACTAACATATATATATTTATATATAATATGTATCTACGTATTTTGTACCATTTGAGTTTTGGCATCTTTCGAGTATTAAATGTATGAAAGAATTATTGAGACAGACAATGGTTTGGAGTGAGATGGGAGATGGGAGAGATGACATGTGGATGAGTATGTGGCTCAGCTGGTTATTTGGGAATGCCAATTCAAGTTGTGAATTCAGTTTCTGCATCAACACCTCGTCTAATTGAAATTTGCAATTTGCAATTGCAATTGCTGCCGTTGTTGCACGCAGTGCCATTTGTCATTGACAAGCAGTGTGGCAAGGCTCAGCATATGGTAAGGCACTCCAAACAGCGCGCATAATGATAGCCAGCTACCAGCTTACCCCTCATGTGGCATGTGTGTGTGGCTGTGTGTGGGTGGGGCTTGGTGGGGATTGGTTATGGGCTTGCAGTGGGTTGTGTTTTTGCTAAAAAGGATTATCTGTTCATTACAATCCATTGATTCCACTTAAGCACCGTTACAATTGCACACACACGACACACACACACGACACACACACACACGACACACACACACATAGTACACAGCCACATACGACACTTAATTAACAAATATGCATTACAAACACCCGCAACGAGCAGCAATTGGTTGGTCATGTCATCAGTTCCCCGCACCTAAAAACCCACACTTCATGTACCGCAACCCCTACCCCTTTTCCCACTTCTAACACACACACAAATGGTGCAGCATTTTCGCAAATCACATGTATGCGGATGGCTTTTTATTTGCCTCGTCAGCGTGAACCACCCGCGTGGCAGCAACATCAGCAATTGTGGCAGCAGCAGCAGCAGCAACAGCAGCAGCAGCAGCAGCAGCAGCAACCGTTGTTGTGCCTCATCAGCAATTGGGGAGTTGTGTTGCATGTGTTTAATTGAAAAATCATATGCAGCGCGCATAATTATGTTTATTGCAATAATCTGATGCAAATTTTCAAAACTCAAACTGAATGCTTTAGACGACTCCCCAAGCGGGCCAGCATCACAACCCCGATACAAACAACAACCACCCCCTCCTTCTCCTCATCCTCCTCCTCATCCCTTTTTGCTATCCGTTACTGTTGTTGCATTTGGCAGTTGGTGCACATTAAATTGCACTTCAAATTGCACATTTCAACGCCTACTGATTATGACAGATAATTATGTTATCGAGTGTTGCCACACGCGAATGTTGCCCCTTGTCCAACAACCGTACCATGCAACCCCGTTGCTCCCTTGATGCAAGCATATGTGTTTTAAATATGAAGCATAAGTTTCGAGATCTTTAGAGAGAGCTTTAGCTTGTCAAATAAGGTATTTCCCTATATATATATATATATATTTACGAGTATATATATATAAAAAAAAACATAATTTTATAATGTGACTGTAAAAACTCCGCCACATTTGAATCCAAATAGTTGAACAATTTTTAAGAAAAAAAAAACCTTACTCTAAAATTATTTATCCCAATTGCCACCAGCTGTCATATTTTGTATTTGCTATAATTATTAGCTGATTAAATTATTTTATATATTCAAAAATTGTCTTGCCCATAAATAGATTTCAATTTCAAAATTCCGGTTTTATTTATTTGCATTGATTGAAGGAAATCTTATGTATTGGGTTTATTTCACTTACTTACACTTTTTTTTAATAACTTTTATTTTTGTTTTTTTTTTTTAATTTTTAAATCATTGATTTCCTATGTCAGTTGCAGTCTAAGAAGGATTCTGTATGCTCTCTCAAACAATTTATGTACATCATTTTATTCGAACAGCTAAAAAATAAAAAAAATTTATGGTTGTAATATTTATTGAGTTATTGGTCTATGGATGAGAAATTTAATATTTAATAAATAAAGAAGGAATATGCTTAAGCTACAGTTGGATCTGGATCCATTAATAATCGCTTGCAGTGCCAAATAAATTGACCAAAAACCAAAAAAAAACAAAAATAAATAAATACAAAAAAATTAAAAGTTAAGCCAAAATTTGTCAGTAGGTCGTTGTGGCAGAAGCCTAAATCATCGGCAACGGGAATTTCCTTAACCTAAAATTTTGAGCTCCAGACGATGAACTAGGATCCCTCTCAACATAGGTGGACATTTGAGCTGATATCTGTGCACTGAGTGTAAGTTCAGGCCTTTTGAATTTGAATTTGAATTATGCAAAGTTATTGTTCTTGAAAATTAATTAAATTGTAATTAATATATATACACAATTTGAACTGAGCACCAACCAAAGATCTGCACAAATCATACTGAAAGATGACACAGTTGGATTATTTAGATTGTTCTAGTTGATTTTTATAATAAAATATGTATTAGTATTTTATTAGTATTAGTATTAAAAGTTTGTAGCTTTTAAACTCACTTCAATTCTTTATAATTGTAACTTGTCGCTAAATTGTTAAAAAATATATATTTACACAATTATAATATTAAATAATTAAAAATATTTAAACCACAATAGTTGAAGTAAAATATTTAATTTAAACTTATAATTTGATTGATTCCAGTTCGTGACTTTGAATACTAACAAATGCTGCTTCAATTTATTTTTTCTCATAAATGTTTTCGCATTCCATAAAAAAAATGAGAGCATTTAAACGGAATATAAGCATACATCTGAGTTGAGCTCAATTTTATTTATAATTTAAAAATTAGTCGTTTTTATTATAATTTTATTTACTTTTAAATTCACAAGACGTTTGCATTTTCTTCCAAAGCTTATTTTCTATTTGAAATATTTAGAGCAATTCAGAAAATTGCCAGTAATGCCACGCCTCTTTTGCAACATGCTACAGTATGCAGTAAACTGGCTCTTAACTTTTCAACAAGGCCGAATGCCTTTTGGCTGGAATTCCCGAACAATTTTATGCCAACTAATCTCTTAACACTCTATTGAGACATGTAAACTTTTAATAGCATTTGCTGTTCCAAACTCTGTTCAGCCGCATTATATTCTGTTTGGTCTTCTGGTCTTCTGGTCTGGGTACTCCACGGTGTTTGGCTAGGCCAGCCTGGCTGCTTGGCCTTGCCTGGATGGCTGCCATGTCCAAAAGTTTTGAAGTTTTCTCTCTCCTTCTCTCTCTCTCTCTCTCTCTCTCTCTCTCTCACTCTCTCTGTCTCTCACTCTCACTTTACTTGTTTTATGGCCTGCAGCAGTTTTCGTGTTTGAACATCAAAAGTAATAAATTCATCGAACCAAAATCTTGCACGCCAACCAATGGTGACGGCAGGTGGCAACGTCAAAAGCTCCTTTTGTGTCGCGTTGTTGTTGTTGTTGTTGTTGTTGTTGTTGTTGTTTTAGGTCGCGCCTTGCTATACTCAATAACTTCCGCCAGGAGCCCCCCCCTCCCCCTCTTATGGTGTAGCGCAGAGTTCTATGTATATTGGCGCCTGCCGTTCATTTAACTGACCCACCCACTTTCACTACCACACCCTGCACCACCCACTGGCATGTTTTGTTGCTGCCAAGTTATTTAAGTAACTGTCTTGACTTGTTTTTCCCTTTGCATTGATTGTATTACATGCAGGAAACTTATTCCCAATAAATATGCATGTTGAAGCCGGAACACAAAAAACGTGTTTCTTGCTCCCAACTTTTTCAGCATGAATTTGTAGCAGTCCAATGCATATTTTCTTATTGTATTTCGTTTGCATAAAATCGTAATTCGTATTGTGGTTAGTTTAATTCACACTGTAATAATTCACTATACACTTTGGGTGAAACACGTATAAAGTGAGACGACGAGACGATGCGACGACGTTTAGAATCGAACTGTTTGCTCTGATGAGCATTTCTTTATTTTATACAAAAATCTTAAACCGAAATACATATGAAGCCGCTTGTAAGGCGATCTCATTTTATGTTTATTTATTTGAATGGAGTCGCTTGTAGGGCGACTCCATGTGATGTTTATACTTAAAATAGCTGAGCTATGCAGCGTTTGTAGGGCGACTCCATTTGAGGTTTTTTCTTTTAAAAATGTGATGTTTGTTTATCAAAAAATATCTGAGCTTTAACCACAGCCATTTGAAAGTCGCCTCAATATGATATTTTGTCATTAAAAATTAGCTGAGCTTTGCAGCGTCTCATGTTCATACTTGAACACACTTGAAGATTGAATGAATGAATGAACCAAAAACCAAAAATCAATGCAAGTAAATTTGATTTTTAAGTAAGAAATCAATTATATTAACCTATTAAAAGTGAATGAGATAAAAGTCACGTAAAAAAATGTTCTTCAGATCAGATATGTCATACAAAGTAATTTGAAATAATTTCCTTTGGGATATTTTAAGACTTTCATCGTAGAGGAAAAAATCAGCATTAAATAACTCTCAAAGATTTAAGCAAAAGTTCAGTTCAGACGTGTTGCTCAGTTTTTTTTTAAAGACAATCGAAAAATGTATTAGAATTTATGAAAGTAATACGAGCAAATGGAATCACTTACAAAAATATACAGCGCGTGCTGGTGCCTTATCTGAGCAAATTTAATTAAAGAAATGTGTGCAATAATTACAATTAAGTATAAACTTCAGATACCACAAAAGAGATATAAGCCGGAAAAAAGAGGAACCATTGGCTAAAGTGGAGTCACGTAAGCAGTGTGCAGAGCGTGTCATTTCAATAAAGGCCGCCATTGGCAGTGCTCAATGTTCCTGCTGGGGTTCATAAAAAAAAAAGAGCCAGAAGTGAAAATGTATGTGCGTGTGTGTGTGTAAGTGTGTGTGTTTGTATGTTAAAAGAATTGCAGAGAAATTAAAATAAAATAAAATTTACGTGGAATTAAAAATACGCAGGCAACGCAGGCAGCAAAAGAATCAACAACAACAACAACAACATGCAAAAAACAGCGAACCAAATAACTGGATCTGAGAGCCGTCGACTTCGTGACTTCATTTGCTTGACACTTACTTCGGTGGGAAGTAAAATGAAAGCACAGCGGACGTCGCGACGCGTCGTCAGCACGGTGTGATAGGTGTGGGCAAAGGGGGGAGTTGGCGTTAGCTGTTGCTGTTGCTATTGCTGCTGCTGTTACTGCTGCTGCTGCTGTCGCTGCTGCTGCTGCGGCGTCAAGTGTGTGGATAGAAGGAAGGAGAAAAGCGCAAAAGAAAAGGCTGCAAACGATTCCTAATTGAAAACTATTAAATTCTGTTTTTTTTTTTCTTTCTTTCGCGCGCGCTCTGCTACTTAATTTCTTCTTTGCACCCGCCTTCGCGGCCCGCGTTCGTACGTTAGTCCAAATTGGAACTTGAATTTCATTTCGAATGACATTCGCTCCATCACGCGTCAACTGCAGCCAGCGTTGGCAGCGCACGTAGCGGCAGCGGCAAACGCAAACGCAAAAAAAAAAAAACAAAACAAAAGAAAAAGAAAATTTAAAAAAAAAGCGGACATTTTCATTTGAGCATATTTAATTAGATGCAATTATTTATGGTATTAAATAGATGAGGCAGTAAATGTGCTGTGTACTGGCATTCGCTTCACACTGCTTGCTCTCTCGGTATTTTGCACTCTCTCGCTCCCGCTCTGTTTCTCTCTCTCTCTATCACTCACTCGCTGCTCAGCTCTGAAAAATGCAAAATAAGATAGAAAAAAAGGAAAAAATTGAAATAAAATGCTAAAGAATTGCGACGTCTTCGTCGTCGTTGCTCTGTACTAAAAAAAAAAAAAAGAGAAGAAAAAAAAATGTTCAATTCCTGGCACAATTTCTGCAGCAATGCCACGCCCATGCCCATGCCCACACCATGGTGACGCGCATCATTTACCAACACAACCATAACAATGAGCCGTGCCCGAGTCGCTGACGGGAGATTGGGAATAGCAATGGACAGGGGTCGGGGTAGGGTTAGTAGGATGGGGAATAGGATCCTGTCGCTGGGCACTTGGCCGAAGGAGTGCATTTAAATGGCAGGAAATTTGAAAAAAATTGAAATTTAAGTCTTTGATATATTGAAGACGATTTATTTGCCGCCTTTTACCACACCCAACTGCAAGTCATTTTTTTCAGCGACTTTACCAATTATTTATTTTTTTCCATTTTTTTTTTTGGTTCACTTTTCATTGCCTGAAGAGCAGCAACACGGTGGACTTCTCCTGCAGTAAATGGTGTCCACTGAGTGTCGTCCATCGCAAGGCATTCAGGTTTTGGTGAATGTTCAAATGGGCCCAAACAAATGGCTATACAATTAATCCGTTAAGCTCAGAATTAAAATATTATTAATACTGTTTGAAGAGTTTAATTATTTTTTTTTAATTTTTTAGTTATTTTAGTTATTAACAAAACTGCACTCATAATTTAAATTTGATAGTTTTAGGCAAAAATCGTATAAACCTAAACCATGCAGATTACTATATATAAACTGAAATTGTCGATATTTTGACTGACTTTCACTAAATAAATAAAAACTAATTTGTTATCTTTTATTTTGTTATTATTATTATAGCAATTGATAAACCTGAATAAGCCAACGATTAGGTAAATGGAGGAGGCGCCCCCAAATTGTGGTTGGGGTTGACAGTTAATAGTGCGTGACCATGGCATGCCAGTCAACCCTTTTGCACCTTCTGCTGTGCAAAAGGGCCAAAACAACAAGCGACAAGACAAATCACACACAAATTGACAAACGTTTAATATAATTTACACAAGGCAAGGCCAAACGACTTACGCTTGACCACACCGTGGTGGGGGGAGGGGGGGAGTACGGAATGGAATGCGTGTCCGGGTCATGTACATTATCCCATGTCCCAATATTGACCTAATGGCCCATTGGTCAAACCCTTGTCAACGTTCCGTAACCGAAACTATTAAAAATATCAACAGACTCTACAAAAAATACAATTCTCAAACTGAAATTCGTCGGAGCTGGATTGTCATTTTTCACACGTTGAACGGCGTTACATATGTTCATGGTCAAATCGATTATATAAATCATTAGCATCTTTTGTAGCCAATTTTCTTGCGTTTTGCCCAACATTTTTATATATTTTTTTTTCCATTTCCCTTTTTTTGCCGCCCTTTTTGCGGCGCGTGTCGCAAGTTTTACGAGTATGTTGTCCGTGTGTGTAGAAAATTGTTTTTTAATATGACCAAGTGGGGTCTGCTTGTGGCCAAGTGAGTATGCTTTTTGTGTGCTCAAGTGTGCCCCAACCCCCACCACCACCACTAGAAAAACGCCCCAGCAATCCTGCATTTCACCAACTGAAACTTGACATTTAATTTGTTGCGCTTTTATTACAGAACGTAGACTTGTGGTTTCAGTGGCGCTGCCGGCCAGCTAATTTATTATCATAAGAAAACCACCGTCTCCCTTAATCTTTGGGTATGTCCTAGTTGAAACTTTGTTTTAATCCCCTCACCGAGCAGGGATCGTGCCAGATGAACTACAATTTTTATAAGAGCAATGAAGGGAATAAATGATATATTTTCTTGATCAAATATCAATATCTTGTTATAGTATAAATACATTTAAAAAACCCAATCTTTCATGGCAAATTACAAGCCACAATAACCCTCTTTGTTAGCCATTGTAAGTGTATAAAAGATTGGCTAAAAAAGCCAGCGCCTTCGTATTATTATTATCATTCCATTTAATTTGGTTGTACTCGTGGGGGCAAATCATTCCAGTGTTTATTTTCTATAAATATAAATTAAATGGGTGGCGTGCAACTGTCCAATAAATTTTGCCATTTTTATATTACGAGACACCTTTTTATGCGGCATTGTGCGGCATTGTGTGGCATTGTGTCGCATCCCCCATGTCGCAACCCTGTCGAACCCTTTTCATTGTGACCGATGCGACCAAGTGCGGCACCGCCGACCCGCCTCTACTGTCCTGCCGAGGACTCAGCTCAGCTCCACAAGTTTAGCGTCGTTCCGACTGAATCCAGTGGGCTAAATCATGTGACAATAGTTGCTTTATTTGACCTTTTTTTTTCTCCTTGTTGTTAACGTTGCCAGCCGTTTCAATTTTTTTTTCTTTCTTTCTTTCTTTCTTTCTTTTTTTTTACCGCTTGCTAATAAAACGCAATTTGTTTTATGGTTTATTCAACACCTCATCCCACATTCCTTCCACCTCTCCCCTTCCCATTTACCCATACTATGCGTAAGCGCAACAAGCTGCTGAAAAATTCTTTTCTCAGTTGACCAAACTAGTAACTACTCACCTGGCGGAGTCAAGGAAATTAAGTGTTTTGGAAAGTTAAATGGAAAACTTGTTATAAATTTCACTTTATATTTTAAAGCTAATCAGACTCTGGTAACATATTTAGCCATCTTCTGGGATAATTTATCATTTCTAAAATTATCAACGAACAAATTAATTTAAAAAAAAAAACCCCTATTTAAATATTACATTATTTAAATAGTTTTTTTTTTTTATTTAAATTCACTTCCCTGGCAAATACGTGATCAAAGACTGATTTTTTAAAGCAGCAAATGTTTTTACTGATTATTGAAAATATGCCCAACGGCAAAAGAGTTATTGGGCCCCGGCGTGGCTGGCAATACATACATACATTTATCTATTATAAGTAAGGCTTTTGTTTTTCGTTGCCTTTGTAAGTGCGTATTATATATGAAGGAAGCAAAAAAAAAAAAAAATGAATATAAAAAAATTAAAAAGTAAATAAAAGCAAACAATTTCTTGTAATTAAAATCCATGGACTTTTCAGTCAGCCCAAGAATCAGTCAGGTGCTCAGCTACGCCAATCAGTCACAGTCGGAGTCAACCACCGAGACAACATTCCGACAAGGAGACAAACAGACAGACAGACAGACAGACAGACAGACGGACAGAGGGACGGACAGGCATTCAGCCACCCAACCACCGTTTCGAGGCAGCTGCACTTGTCACTGCAGCGCAGACCCCAAAGGCGATCCTTTTTTTTTTTTTTTTTGTTTTACCTTTCTACCCTACATTGCACGCCTTGTGTTACACTTGCGAAAGAGTCTATCAGCTGGGCAGATCATCTATATTTTTAATATATAATGAGCGATAATTATATATAATAAAAATTGTGGTGTTTCATTTTATATATTTTTATTGATTTTAAGCAGTGAAAACCCAAAAGTTATCTGGCCACTTTGCAGTAATATATTTATAACTAAAAAAATAAAATGCTTAATCGTTTGTTTCTTCATAATAAGATAAATTCATATATCTTCTAACTAGATTTTGATTAAGATTGGATCAGGTTTTCACTAGAAAGGCATTTTATAGTCGTCTTGCCAAAGATGAATCCCTTTTTTTTTTGTCCCTTTGTTTTGATTTCTACCGTATTTTTTTGTATATTTTTTTTTTTAGTATTTTCTGTTGCCATTTTTTTATATTCATCTTTTTTGTTTAAGAATTACTGATTATTAATTCATTTTGAACCAGTGAAGCATTCATATTTCTGCGGAGCACTGGGTCGCCCATCGCCCATCGCCCATTGCCCATTGCCAGAGTCAGCGACAGAGTCCGTTGTCTGTCAATGTTTTGCTTTCATTCTGTTTCACTTTTTTTTTGCATACAAACATACACACTCGCACATACATACATACAAACATTGGATACATCAACATATTTGTGTGTTGCCCGGCCAGACCATAGACGACGATGTGGCCGTGTCGCAAACCTGGCCAAAAGGCCGGCACTGTCGTCGCTGCATTCATTGTTAAATCATTGAGTTTTTACTGCAGTTTGGCAACGGGATTCGACGAGCTTCGCGCATATCCAGCCTCTATTTGGTCCGTTTGCTTACTTGTTCGCTTGGTCGCTTGTTGGCTTGTTGGCTTGTTGGACTCGTTGGCTTTCAAGTACGAGCACTTTTGCCTTTGCTCTCCGCTGTCCATATAAACAAAGTCAGTCAGCAAGCAAGCAAGCAAGTAAAATAAAAAAAAGAAGAAGAAAAAAAAAGAATGTGGAAAGCTGTAACGAGAGGACATCTGCTCTAAAATGCAAGCATTACCTGAACCGGAGCCAGCCAGTAGCTTGTTAGTCTGATTGGGTGGCTGATTGGTTGGACTAACTGACTAACTGACTGACTGACTGAGTGACTAACTGTAACTGTAACTGTGACTGTTTGAATCTCGGCTACTGCTGCTGCTGCTGCACCGTTAAGGCGTCATCGTGCTCGTCATTGTCGGCCCATTGCAATGTCCAGCGACAGCAGCATCATCAGATCCTAACAATAAAGCGAAAAGAATGTTTACAATTTTTACAACATACATACACACACACACACACACACATATATACACATTCATATACATATGTATGTGCGCACCTGCATTTCACTTCGCATTCAGTGACAGTCGGCGCAGATTTATATATATATATATATATATATTTATATTGTGTGTGTGTGTTTTCTTTTTTTCATTCTTCACCTTTTGCTTTTTTGCTATGCATTTTGTGTTTGCCTTGTTATGCTTTGTGTATTGTATACACATTGTACCTGGGCCATGTTTGACTGTATTTAGCCAGCGGTCATAAAGTTAATTTGTACAAAACTTGCAAATAATTCAAACATTTTGCAACGGTTTTGTACCCCCCCCCCTCCCCCCCATCTCTTACATGGGCATCGAATCAAAATGGTCCTCACTATAGGAATGCATTGGTTGACTTCAATCTACACAAATAGAGCCAAGTTGAATTGAGACACAGCAATCAAGCAGACCAAATTAGCATTTGAAACCAATGATTTAATATGTATTTTAAATTAAAGAAAAAGTGAACTTCAATTTAACTGAAACTGAACATTTTTAATTTTGGCAAAACGACAACATTAGGCATATTGACTACAATATTAATCTAAATCATAATTAAATAACAATTATTTAATATGGAAAAATAAGCAATCTTTTTTCAGCTTAGCATTTGTTTAAATTAGCATTTGAAACCAATGATTTAATATGTATTTTAAATTAAAGCCAAAGTTAAATTCAATTTAACTGAACTGAACATTTTTTAATTTTTGGCATTGTATGATTTCTTAAAAAGCAGAAAATCTTTCGCTGCTGATAACGCACAGAATCAACAAAAATAATCTGCGACCGACACATTGGTTGCATGTCAACATTGCTTCTTATGATGACTCAGCTATTTATGAGTGACAAAATATCACATTGAGTCGACTTTCAAGTGGCTACAGTTAAATAAGAAAATAACACATGAAGTCGACTTTCAAGTGGCTGCATCAGATTAAGAATACATCACATGGAGTCGCCTTACAAGCGACTCCGTTAAGATAAAGAAAAACATAACATTCCAAGCCTTAAGTGTATTTAGGTCTAAGAATTTTTGTTTATAAACCACGCATTTTCATGAAATAAACTAATACAAAAAGAACTCTTTTTGCGTATTCACATCGTCTAGCCCAATTTGTTACAAGTACCGATTGCGGCGACACTTTATTACCAGTTGCATACTGTTCAATCTTACAATGTTAAGATAACCAAGGATGAACCTTATGGCGAACATATGTAAAAAACTGGAAAATCCACGTACGCGGCACATGGGTGACCGTAATAAAACCTTCCACGATAAGTGTTCTCCGAACTGCATTTGCAGCAGTAAATATGTAACTGGATAATGTCCTAGGTAGGATAAGAATAATTGTATCTAGCTGTAAGATAATTTAGAAGTTTTCAATAAACCTGCCGAAGCAATTCGGCAGAAGTCTGTGTTCGAACCTTAAACAACAACGCAACAGCATACCCTATAAATTGACTTTATAGGTCATTTCATATACAGGCATATTGTTCAAGTATGAACATGAGACGCTGCAAAGCTCAGCTAATTTTTAATGATAAAATATCATATTGAGACGACCTTCAAATGGCTGCAGTTAAAGCTCAGATATTTTTTGATAAACAAACATCACATTCTTAAAAGAAAAAACCTCAAATGGAGTCGCCCTACAAACGCTGCATAGCTCAGCTATTTTAAGTATAAACATCACATGGAGTCGCCCTACAAGCGACTCCGTTAAGATAAATAAACATAAAATGAGATCGCATTACAAGCGGCTTCATATATATTTCGGTTTAAAATTTTTGTATAAAATAAAGAAATGCTCGTCAGAGCAAACAGTTCGATTCTAAACGTCGTCTCGTCGGGTTGGCTACAGTCTCTAAGTGTTTCACATATTTTTTGGTGCTTCGAGCCGAAACTAATCGTTGACTCTGATGATATACGAGATAGATTTACACTAAATGTTGTCTTTATAATTTGAACTTCGCGTCGGTTTCAGTGCTCGAATTTAAACGTTGAATCTGCAATGATTTTGTAATTCAAAGCGTGTTCTGTGGCTTACAACAGAACTGTGAAACAAGTGCAAATCAAAGCCAAACAAAATAATATAAGAAAATATGTGGAAAGCAGCAGGAGCTGCTAAAAATGGAGCTGTCTTCATCAGGAAAAGAGATTGAAGGATGAAGCTAGCCAAAGAGGAGGCTAGTCTAAAGATAGACAACTTCAAAGAAATTGACAGAATGTTAATTCACATGCTAAAGGAAAATATAACTAGCCAAGACCAATTTGGCAAGTCCAACAGAAGGCGAGCTGATATATAGTATGTGTGCGATTCAAGAAACGATGACATCAATTGACAATTTCATATTCGAATCTGAGGAACGTTTCGATCTCTTCAGCGAAGGTGAAAATGTAATATGGAAAATTGTTGCAGAGCTGTCGTATCTACCAAGTTCATCGAGACGGGACACTGTGCTACAGGATTATTGGGATCGGGAGATATTTCTTGAACAAGAACTGCAATCCATAAAATGCTGCACAGTCGAACAGGAACACACTCAAACTAAGGGTTAGGAGCTGGATGAAAGTTTTGCCCATATCCAAATATTAGAGCCGACCAAGCCGCGTCTGGAAATGACACCTGGAACAATGCGCAAGGAGCTCGAGGAGGCTCGTCGAGAGCTACAGCATTGCGACAAGGAGCGCGGAAAAAGCTACAACCAGATAAAGGAGCTCGAGTGTCGGCAAAAAAAAGGAGTATTAAGAGCGAGCACAGCTGCTGGGCGAAAAATTTGAATTGGAACGCAGACTTAGCTCAATGGAGGTTCGTGATTGTGTGGATAGTAATACACCCGGCAAGGCACAAATCAGGCAATTGCGCCGATCGAGGAGAACAATGACGAGCTGAGCGAGCTGATGAAGAAGTACAGTGCCACCGTCGAGCAGGTAGTGCAACTGCAACAGAAACTGGATAACGAACCAAATATGAATGATCTCTCCATTTGGAGTTGCGCACCAAGGAGAAGCAGCTAGGACTCGAGCAAGGTACACGTAAACGTCTTGAGGTGCAAGTTAGCCGATACAAGGGGTCGTTAGAGGATCTGCAGAACGCAGTGACAATGAAAGCGAGCAGCTTGACGGCAGCCGGTCATATTGGGAATTCATCCCACGATTTACAGGAAGAAAGCAGAGCCTGGCACTTTATTCCCCCGGGCAGTCCCCACATGGGCAGATTACGGGAACCAAGAACAGTAAAAACGTATCCTTCGAAAAAAGAGCTGCACCTACAAAAAGAATTCTGCGCTGCTATGTCGGAAGCCTGTGCTGATTGGAAAAGGAGAACGACACGAACGTATTCAACGTTGGACATTTCGTACGAGAATTAAGCCATATAAATATGAAAAAGATATTTACAAAAAAAGAGAAATAATAAAATATGTCCCTTACCAACAAAAGAGGAAGAGCAAAAGACTCCGCGAAGAAGACGGCAGGAACAATTTTAAGCCTACTAATGATGTTCCACGTGACAACTGGAGTCATCATGTCCAATCAAAATAGCTCAGAAATACATATACATGAGCTAGAAAAAGATTCAGCTATATTTCTGTAGAAGATTGGAAAAGTGGAAGTAGCGTCATCTAGCTGGGACTTCATTTTCTACTTCAATTTACAAGCCTCCTTGCACTACGGCAAGCTCCCACAATATTGAAAAAAGCTGAACTTATATGTCCAAAGTTTATGGGTTTTCAACAAGAATTTAGAGAATTCAGAGTCCTGCTCGACTCAGGCTCGCAAATTAATGTCATCTCGGAGAGGGCATTGAACATGTTGAATCTAAAGCGCCAGAGATCTGAACTACACATTAATGGAATTGGCGATCGAACACAATCATCAAAACCTCGAGTGAATGTTATGCTTAAATCACATCATAACAAATTTATCTCAAGATTAGGAGTTATCTTACTACCTCACCTAGTAGCAGACCAACCAGCACAGAAGATCGAAATATCTCTATGGAAACTCCTGGCAAACATTACTTTGGCGGATACCAATTTTGATAAGCCTGGAAGAATTTACATACTTCTAGGAGCAGAACATTATATACTTCAGCCCAAGGGGAGAGTCGTGATCTGGCAGCACGAAGACTCTTTTGCTTGGAGAAACGACTCATATGGGATCCTGTGATTAAGCCCTGGGACACATGAAGGAAATGCACACAGGAGAAATAGCAAAGGCACGCTATTTCATACCACATCATTGTGTGGTAAAACCCGATAGCTCTACAACAAAGTTAAGAGTGGTTTTTGATGGTTCTGCAATTACGTCATCCGGATATTCGCTGAACGACTTGATGCACAAGGGACCATCTGTGCAAAATTCAATATTTTAAATTTTGCTTCAATTCAGAATGCACAAATATGTATTCACAGCGGACGATGAAAAAATGTATCGTCAGATATGGATGAATCCCGATTATCAATATTATTAGACCATACTATGGCGCAGCGACCCATCAGAGGATCTACGTTACCACAGATTGAAAACAGTTACATATGGAACAAAGGCTGCATTTTATTTAGCCACAAAATGCCTACAATATGTGGCACAAAAGGCAAAAAGACAACTTTCATTGGGAGCTGCTGCACTGGAAAATGATTTCTATGTTGACGACTGTTTAACTGGAGCGGATATAATTACCAGAAGCTCTCCATAGACAGCAACAGCTAAAGAAACTCCTGGACAGTTCTGGATTTAAGTTAAGGAAATGGTTTAGTAATAATAATAAATTATTACAAGGAATTCCAAAGGAAGATACAATTTCAAATGATCAGCTGAAGGATACCACATATGAGGACTACTCTATTAAGACCATGGGAATCACTTGGATAAAACAGATATTATCAATAAAGATAAAATATCAAGAAGAGATGTCATGTCCGAAATCTTCAGAATTTTTGATCATCTGGGACTCTTTTCACCAGTGGTCATGAAGGCAAAAATATTCATGCAATATCTAACAAAGGAAGGATTTTATTACAAAGAAGTGCATCTTCAAGAGGAATGGAAACGATACAGGAAGGAGTTAAAAATTCTGAACACTATTCAACTGCCACGTCACAAAAATGGACGCATGTCGCTTTGGAAAATAATGCCGCTGATGTACTACTATCCAGAGGAATAGCTGCTGCTAAAGATAGGAGGTGGTTTTATGGTTCACTGTTCCTATATGGCTCATCTTTAAAATGGCCACCACCGTTTGCCACTACTAAAAATGAGGAGGACAACCCAAACCCCCCAAAGATAATTCAGATATCCATAATGGCTGTCACCAGAAAGGAGGACATCATCTATAAAATTCGGTATCATTAAATTTTCCCATGATTTGACTTCCCATGATTTGACCCATTAATTTTGGCTTTGATTTAGTGCACTTGATGCAATATTTCCTCGGATTTTTAACTCCTCTCTGTATCGTTTCCATTCCTCTTGAAGATGCACTGGAAGGTCTTCTTTATAATCAAATCCTTCCTTTGTTAGATGTTGCATGAATATTTTTGCCTTCTTGACCACTGGTGAGAAGAGTCCCAAAGGATCAAAAATTCTGAAGATTTCGGACATGACATCTCTTCTTGATATTTTATCTTTATTGATAATATCTGTTTTATCCAAGTGATTCCCATGGTCTTAATAGAGTAGTCCTCATATGTGGTATCCTTCAGCTGATCATTTGAAATTGTATCTTCCTTTGGAATTCCTTGTAATAATTAATTATTATTACTAAACCATTTCCTTAACTTAAATCCAGAGCTGTCCAGGAGTTTCTTTAGCTGTTGCTGTCTATGGAGAGCTTCTGGTAATTATATCCGCACCAGTTAAACAGTCGTCAACATAGAAATCATTTTCCAGTGCAGCAGCTCCCAATGAAAGTTGTCTTTTTGCCTTTTGTGCCACATATTGTAGTCATTTTGTGGCTAAATAAAATGCAGCCTTTGTTCCATCTGTAACTCTTTTCAATCTGTATTACCGTAGATCCTCTGATGGGTCGCTGCGCCATACTATGGTCTGATAATATTGATCATCGGGATTCATCCATATCTGACGATACATTTTTTCAAGATCCGCTGTGAATACATATTTGTGCATTCTGAATCGAAGCAAAATTGAAAATATTGAATTTTGCACAGTTGGTTCCTTGTGCATCAAGTCGTTCAGCGAATTTCCGGATGACGTAATTGCAGAACCATCAAAAACCACTCTTAACTTTGTTGTAGAGCTATCGGGTTTTATCACATAATGATGTGGTATGAAATAGCGTGCCTTTGCTATTTCTCTTGTGTGCATTTCCTTCATGTGTCCCAGGGCTTAATCACAGGGTCCCAAATGAGTCGTTTCTCCAAGCAAAAGAATCTTCGTGTTGCCAGATCACGACTCTCCCCTAGGGCTGAGGTATATAATTTTCTGCTCCTAGAAGTATGTAAATTCTTCCAGGCTTATCAAAATTGGTATCCGCCAAAGTAATGTTTGCCAGGAGTTTCCATAGAGATGTTTCGATCTTCTGTGCTGGTTGGTCTGCTGCTAGGTGAGGTAGTAAGATAACTCCTAATCTTGAGATAAATTTGTTATGATGTGATTTAAGCATAACATTCACTCGAGGTTTTGATGATTGTGTTCGATCGCCAATTCCATTAATGTGTAGTTCAGATCTCTGGCGCTTTAGATTCAACATGTTCAATGCCCTCTCCGAGATGACATTAATTTGCTAGCCTGAGTCGAGCAGGACTCTGAATTCTCTAAATTCTTGTTGAAAACCCATAAACTTCGGACTTATACCTTCAGCTTTTTTCAATATTGTGGGAGCTTGCCGTAGTGCTTCCAAGTAAGCTTGTAAATTGAAGTAGAATATTAAGTCCCAGCTAGATGACGCTACTTCCACTTTTCCAATCTTCTCCAGAAATATAGCTGAATCTTTTTCTAGCTCATGTATATGTATTTCTGAGCTATTTTGATTGGACATGATGACTTCAGTTGTCACTTGGAACATCATTAGTAGGCTTAAAATTGTTCCTGCCTTCTTCTTCGCGGACTCTTTTGCTCTTCCTCTTTTGTTGGTAACGGACATATTTTATTATTTCTCTTTTTTGTAAATATCTTTTTCATATTTATAGTATATAATCTTTGTAGGAAATGTCCAACGTTGAATACGTTCGTGTCGTTCTCCTTTTCCAATCAGCACTGGCTTCCGACATAGCAGCGCAGAATTCTTTTTGTAGGTGCAGCTCTTTTTTCGAAGGATACGTTTTAAGTGTTCAACTCTTGGTTCCCGTAATCTGCCCATGTGGGGACTGCCCGGAGGAATAAAGTGCCAGGCTCTGTCTTGTCCTGTAAATCGGGGGATGAATTCCCAATATGACCTGCTGCCGTCAAGCTGCTCGCTTTCATTGTCATTCCGTTCTGTAGCTCCTCTAACGACTCCTTGTATCGGCCAACTTGCACCTCAAGACGTTCACGTGTACCTTGTTTGAGTCCTAACTGCTTCTCCTTGGGGCGCAACTCCAAATGGAGAGATCATTCATATTTGGTTCGTTATCCAGTTTCTGTTGCAGTTGCACTACCTGCTCGACGGTGGCGCTGTACTCCTTCATTAGCTTGCTCAGCTCGTCTTTGTTCTCCACGATCGCTTTGACAAAATAACAATCCGTTTTCAGTACAACACTTTCATATGAACTATTTATTTAAACACTTTTCAATTCAACTAATATTTATATCAATACAAAATTTCATTTAAAAATATCTATAAGAAATATGTTATCATTCAAAGAGTCTTTTTAGTATAATTAAGTTCTTGTAACTCGAACTCGTAAAGTATATAAAGTAATTAAGCATTAAAATTAATTATTAATAAGTTTGTTAAGTAATATCAATAATCATAGAAATCAATTGTCAATATTTCTAAGTTCTAAGTGCTATAATATAGAGATTATATAAATTGAATAAATGTTTAAATAAACAATCAATGTTTGCATATTTATTTTGCAGTTAATGCAAGACTTGTAGAATTCATTTAAAAAAATATAAATATTATGATTAAAAATAAAAAATAAAACAAATAAAATGAAGTCTTAATGTAAAAGGGTTGTTACCAATTTGATGGCCACTATGCCTAATAGTATTCAACGGCGACACTCAAATAAAATTTCTAATTAACCAAAAAGCCTATTAACGCAGCGTCAACATGACCCGGCCCAAAGTACATTTATATGCAGGGAGCCACACTATTTTATGATTATGATTAGGCAACCACGCGGCAACTGGCAAGTGGCAAGTGGAAAAGTGGCAAAGTGGCAAAGAGTGGAACAACAGCTTTTAGCGCGTCCTAATGAAATACTCGTTACTTGTTCGTGTTGTTGGAAGAGCATAATTTTACTTATTACAATTTTATATACATTGTATAGATGGGGCATGGGGCAAACGAAAGAGAGAGAGACCGAGATCGGAATGAGGGTTGGGAATTGAGGGAAGCTGTGGAAAACATATTTCAAAAATTACCAATTTTGTTGCTTACGATTATTACCTTGAAAATGTGCGAGTTGCAACAGTTGTTGTTGTTGTTGTTGTTGTTGTTGTTTTTGTTATTATTATTAGGCTTGGCTTTTTGCTACACTCTGGAGATGACTTAACACGTAGCATGTCATTAAAAATTCTGTGCCATTAATGCATAACACACACACGCACACACGCACACACACACACACACATTCGCTGAGAGCCACACACGTAACATGATCAAATTGCCAATATGTCACACACACAGCGCCCCTCCTTTGGGGTTGACTGAATGTATGTGGCAAGGCTGCAGTGTATAGTTGAAGGGGTTAAAAGGGGAGCAGGGGTGCAGAGGCAGAGCATGTTGAGGTGGGTAAACTAATAATGACAACGCTGGCGAAACATCATCATCTTATTTACGTCTTTTTAACACCTTACCTGAGCCCAGCCAGTACTCAAGGCATATGCACAGACACACACACACACACACACACACACACACGCACGCACAACCAACACACACACGCAAATTCGGCATTGTGTGTCGTTGAACAATTAACAAAAGGTAATGTAAAATTATAATTATCACACAAAAGCACATTTGTTAATTTAAGCTAAAACAAACACAAAACCAAACAACAACGCGATGTATGTATGTATGCATGTATTTATATATGTATGTATGTATGTATGTGTGCACGTATGAATGTTGTGGGTGGTGGTGCATGGTGGTTCTGTGGCTTCTTGAAAGACACAAATTTTGTCGCCTAGTTTCTAAGACCGACAACGACCGATGCGTAACAATGAAAACTCCCCAATGTAATAAATATAAAAACAGCCGAAAAATATGCTATAAAATTATTTTGAGTCGCAGCAGCCATAAATGTTATTAATAGAGATGGTAACTTAAGCTCGCAGTTCTGGCAGAAATACACATTTTCAATTTGAAACAGGCCAAACAAGTCTACAAAGCATTTTCATTAAATTAATTAATAAATTTTCATTAAATTAAGAAATCAATATTTGCACATTTTTGAAGCGAAATTCGTTCACTTAAACTGTAAGATCTGTATACATATTAGTTAGCTATTAAAATATCAATAATATTTACTTTCTTGAAAAAAAAACCTAAATGGATGTCGGGAAAAAAAGGTTTAAATGTATTTACAAAAACAAATATTTAATATCTGACTTTTAATTTTATTGATTTTAATAATTAATTTAAATAATTCATTTAATTAGTGCTTTAAAAGTTATCGTCAAGTAAATTGTTCGTTTTGATATATAAAACGCTTCCATCTCTAACTATTTTGCTCCCATCTCTAACTGTAATGGCAAAATAGTAAGCGGGAGGCCCTCAAATTCTGGCTTGGCACTGGATACCCAGTGGAGGAGCCATTGAGCAAATGGCTTTGACTTCATTGCATTGATACTCGTTGCTCAGCTGTCGGTTGATTTTTGGTGCGAAGGTCCTTTTTTGTGGCACATAAATTGTATGTGGCAGGATCTGCACCACTTCACAACATATAAACACACATTAAACCCCTTGGCACACACACACACACGCGCACACACACACGCACACACACATACACACACACACACACACACACACACACACACACACACACACACACACACACACACACACACACACACACACACACACATGCATATAAGAAAGCAGCATTTTTATTGCTCGTTCTGATAACACTTGTCAACAAATAAACTTAAAATTAAATAAAGAGATTTCTTAACTTAAAATTTAAGGTGCATTTTTGTTGATGTATTTTAGCTTCATCATTTTTGATCGTTGGCAAATTTTGTTAACTAGTGTAACGAATTATCAACCAAAAAAGACTCGTTTATAGTTTTTGTTGTCGCGCTTTTTAGAAAGGCGACTTGCAAATATTTACGCACATACACACACACACACGAAGCGTTAACTTATATACATAAATTTTTTTTGTTGTTGTTTTTTTAAGCATTTTTCTTACTTTTTGCCTGGCTTCCCATAATTTATGGCCGTTACATTGTGGCGCTTCTTTGTATGGGGCACACTTTGGCATTTTAATGGGCATTAATGGCATGGTGCAAACAAGTGGGCGGGGCACACTATATAGAAACGGGGGGGGGGGGGGTGTGGGAGCAGCGTTAGGGATCGGGACCGGGAGCACATTAAAATTATTGAAGCCGACAACGGCCATTAATTCTTTGCGCTTAGCGCGCAATAACGCAACACATAATTGTTTATTAATGAAGTATAAGTATTTTTATTGGCATTCAACTGGCACTCAACTGAGTCCCTTTGCACTTCTCCTCTTCATTTGCAAAAGACCCGTTAAGCAGTTTACCAACAGCCTTTTAAATATTTATGATCTTATCAAATGCCAAACAGTCTTAATGGCAAAATATTATCACATTTTTCAGTTTTAACAACATCAGCTTCAACAATTGTTGATACATGACACAAACCAAAAGGTTAATCACATTTAAGCCTTTTTTCATTACATTTTTTTTTACTAATTTCCCAAAGTGTTGCGTTTTATTCTATATTTATATAGAATATTTAATAAACTTATATGTTCATGACTCTGAAAAAATGATTAAATTCTTGTTTTATTAATTATATTAAGGAATAAAGATTTTTATTACTTTTTATATACTGTTTTTTTTTTATTTTGTCCAAAGTAAATCATCCCTTTTATCATTAACATTCGGCTTACATTCTAATAATTAACTATAAAACGAAAAAAATATTTATATATTTTATGCATATGTTTTAAATCTCTTTTTACTGCTTATTACTGTTCAAAATGTAAAAAAAAAAAACATTAATTGGTTTGCTTAAAATTTGCATACACGGATAGTCTCATTATTTAATTTTTCTCCTTAAATAAAACTAAAGTTAATTTCACTAAGAACATTTTTTTCTTTGTACTACTTATTATTCTTGGCAAAATCGTTTTCGAGTTATTTGGACTGACTACAACAGATTTTAATTTTTTATTAATTAATAAATGCTTTTTTTATATAATTTAATTGAATTAATATTTAACTTTCTGCACTGAAATCAGTTAACATTATTTAAACAAATAAAACATATAAATAAACCTGCAGCTGGTACTGGCCCCACAGATTCCGTCGCTCTCTTTTTGCATTCCAGGAACACACTCAACGCACTTGGAGTAGTTGCATATGTGAGCGCAAAGGGGATGCGTTGCAAAAGGGTTGCTCCGAAGTCAAGTTTCCACCCCCCCATGTGAATGCGCGCGTCGAAATCTATTGAATACGCATCAGATATCAATACTTTGCCACAAACACACACACACACACACAGAGAAACACACACACCAATGCACACATACGAAGAGAGCACACACAGACACGGGGAGGCACTGAGCTGGGTCCGTTGGACTACCCTATGTGCAGGGATTCGATTTCGGTGCCAGAATGTGAGGCAAGCAGCCAATCGCAGGAGTGCAGGCAGCTGATTGGACAAATTTCATGGTGCTTTGAGCAGCAGCAGCCAAAGTAGCCATAGCGCCCACTGGACACTGAATCACTGCAAATACAAAAACCCAAAAAAAAAAAAATATAAAAAAAATGTAAGATAAAAAAAATGAAAGAAGTGAAAGCAGAATAAAGATATATATTTATGTATATATAAGTAGTAGAAGAAGTCAGCTCAACTCAGCTCATCAGCTGGGGGGGGAGGAGGAGGAGGAGGAGGAGGTAGTCGATGGGTCGCTGTAAGCTGTTGGAAAATGTGAAAAATTACATAATATGCGTTGAAAAATGTGCGTAGGTTTGTTTTTGGTTTTTTTTTATTTTTTTTTTTTTTTGGTATTCTTTCAAGCTGACCATTTGTTGAGTAGCTTATTTTTTTGGTGGAGCATGTTTTTTATTTGCTGTTGTTTTGTTTTATGCAAAACTTTTGCGTTTTACAATTCATTGCATATTCAATTTGGTTGGGTCGACAACGACGACGACCCCACAAGGACACCAAACAAACAGCAAAGGTCCAAGCCATATTAATAAGGATTTCATTAGTTTTATATGTTTCATTTCGTTTCATTTCGTTTCCTTTTTTTTATACCCTGTGCCATTAATGAATTTGCAGAAATCGGGTTAGTTCAAATATAGCTAAATGAAATTTTTATAAACATATATATTCTGCCGGAACTAACCGTTTGCCTTGGGGAAATTTTCCATTTGCTCGGCAAAACAAATATCATACAATTTTGCAAATCAACAAAAAGTTGAAAAATATTTAAAAATTCACTAGTTACTTTTGTGTAATAAATTTGAGTGGAATGCTAGTGTTAAGAGCAGAAATTCCAGGAAAAAATGGGACATGCATCTGAGTATAACCAAGGGTATCTGCTAGTCGCACTGTTTTTTTTTTCATTTTATTTCTATTTTTACACACACATACACTCACACTAATGGGTCGATACTTTTATTTTCTCTTAACAAATTTATTTTTATTTTTTTTGTATTTTTTTGTTAGGGTTTTGTTTGGTCTGCTGCTGTGTGGCGTCTCCTCAATCTAACTCTCGGCGCAAATAAATGGCTAAACGTTTAGATAAATGTCTGTTATTTTATATTATTGTAGTTTGTTTTGATATAAAAAGTTGACCAACCGAGCGAACCACCAGTCCAAAAGTCAGAGGTCACTCGGTAGTAATATCTATATATTTGTCTGAAACTGCTCTCTCAGTGGCAAGGAGTTCAGTGGGGAGCTATTAGCAAAGCTCTGGCCAACAATCATAAATGCTAATACATTCGCAAGCTTAGAATATTCTACTTTATGGATGGCTGAAGAGTAGACAGTTTTTTGTTAACTCACACACATTTTAATGGCACTTCAATTACTTTTGACGATCGGATTGTATTTGAAATAAAATATAACTTCAAATTTATTTCAGGCAGAGTAACAGAGTCGGGCACTTCTCCAAACATACTTGGGTATTTTTATAAATTTATTTTCTCATTTTTTTTTTTTTTTTTTGTTTGTAATTCCACTGGCTAATCGGGCAATCTATGGTCGGCAATAAATCGTGCATTTAAGGGCACCCGAACTGGGATATTGCTCTTCTTGTGGGTGCCCGGCGACGCGGGCTGATTGATTGAAATGTCACTTTAAATGTGACGCCCGAAAGAAAACCGACAAAAAATTAAAAAATAAAACGTATCAAAAATGCAAAATGAAACATAAATGCCGCAAGCAGTCCTCAGCAACCGCAACACCCGCACCCGCACCCCACTCCCACCACCCGACTCAACACAGTGCCCATACCCGTACCCATATCCGTATCCGCATCCGAAGCCCAAAGTCCAAAAACCCCCCAGCCAGCGACAACCCTCGTGTGCGATTGTTTCGTATTTGATAAGCATGAAAAACGCACAGAAAATAAAATTGTTTTAGATGTGACGCCAGAGTACGGGCCGGGGGGAGGAGGAGGAGGAGGCGAGCAGCACCCAAAATAGAATCAGTGGCAGCCAGCAAATGTTTTATCGCTTGTATTTTTATACACTTGCTGAGAGTATTGCAATTCTGTCAAATCGTGTGTAACTCATTAAAAAAATGCATCTGATCACTTCGAATTACTGTTTATAAAATAAGTTATATATTTGTAAAATTAAAAACGAGCCAAACTGAACTGTCATGTTACCAATATTATTACTACCAATATCTGGGCAGAATTCAGTAATAATTTATTGTTTTTTTTAAGGGTATTCAAACTTCGGCATCCGTTGAATAGTTTGTTTTTTTTTTTTTGTATTTTTTCACAGCGTTTTGTTAAGTTGGAAAAATGAGCGTCGATTAATTTAATAGAGACAAAAAGCCTTCGCACAAACACAAACGAGTCAAGTCGAGTCGAAAGGTCCCACAATGGGTATGGAAATAAGCTGCTGACATCGAATAGGATGCGTTGCTCTAAACAGTATTATAATGCTCCCATACCCCCAACAACATACAAAATTTTCAACTGTACCAACAAAATATGCGTATTTTCACAAAAAATGAATAAACCTTGCCGGGGAAATATCGTTGTTATATGTCATATAAAATCAAGAACAGATAAGTTGTTTAGTTTTGAACATCTTTTTTGTCTGCAAATAAAACATAACTGCAAATATATTTAATTTACTTTTAGACATTTTAAGAAACTCTAATATTATTTGTAGTTTCTATTTCTTAGATTAGTTTCCCAATTTACAATCTAAACAACTTTCACTTCGCACGTCAAACATTTTGTGGTAAGTTGACATTTATTGCATATAAAATAATATACAGTTATTGCTCAGTTATAATCGTCTATAAGGCACTGAGAAAACGCATATCATAAAAATATTTCAATAAAATAAAAAGTGACTTTTGTTTTATACTTTTTGCAAAAATGTACGCTGCAAATCAGTGAAATCGTAAGAAAGTCAGCATAAATAAACACATCAACACAAAGGGAAAAGTTTTGCTGGGCCCCTGGCAGAGTCGGAGGAGTCGCAAGTTGGCATTGTTGTCTACATGCTACACCCAATGCTAATCCCTTTCATATGTGGGATAGAATGCTGCTCTGGATTCATTGCTGTTTTTTTGGTTGGGTGGCTTTGTCTAAGGCGCCGACGAAGACGACAACAACGCTCGCTGCGGAAGTCAAAAACAAAAAAAACATTTTTTAATTGCTTCAGATAAGGCACAGCACACACACACATAACTTGCAACTTACTTCAGCTCTACACCCCAACCCCTGGCACACCCTCCATCCCCCAACCCCCATCCTCCATCCTCCTCCTCCTGTGTGGAAGCATAAAAAAGTGAAAGAAAGACAAGCGGCCATTTTACAATTCGGCGCACATTTTGATGAGCTTCATTATTTTTTGCTGCTCATTGACGTTCCTACTCATATCCCTTTTAAAGAAACTTATCTCCAATCCGCATTCTCCCCACACCTCCCCCTTCCATTAAATCACACTTTTCTTATAGCTGAAATCACCCAACCAACTGAGCTGAGTTTTTTTACAACATTTCATTTCAACGCAGAAACATTTGAAGATAAATAAAATTATAAAAAAAAAGATTGATTAATGTTTACAACGATTGAACTTTTACCAATATTGTATATATTATATATATTATATATATTATATAATATTGTACGTTGTCTAAGTTTTAAAACGGATATTACTTTTATATATATATCGACTTTATAAAATATATAGTAATAAATATTTAAAGAGGGGGAACCCAAGCTAAAGAGTTCTTCTTATGATAATTAACATATTTGCATAAAAAACTATATAGAAATATGAACTGAACTGTTGGACAGACTGTGGAGTATATATATAATTTATTTTCGTTAAAAAGTTGAGGATTATTTAAAGTTACTTATGGACTTAAGACAGATATGCATGAAAAAGCTAAGTCAAAGATAAACATTTCAAATGAACATTATATTTAATACTTAATAAAATAATTTAAAAATTTTAAGCGAAAAACTGATAACAATTCTTATATATATATATATATTTTTTCAAGTGTAGCGCATTCAGAGTTCGCCAAACAACAACAAATTTTTGCAGACAGCCGAGGTACATTTGGCATTTTGCTTGGCCTGGCGCTTATCCTCCACTTCACATGTACGGGCATGTCACACAATTATATAAATGCTCTATCTGTGCATCAGTGAATGCCACGCATCCCCCCCTCTCACCTTCGCCCAGTAGGTTTCGCGTGTTTACACAATTACATGCATTTTACGCTACATAAACGAGATTAGTGCGTCGCTTACTTCTGCCTAACTTCTTTTGACACAATGCCATGGGTATGGTGATGGGACATGGGAATGGGTATGGGTATGGTGATGGTGATGGCAATGCTAGCCCCATTAACGTAGCAGCCTGTCCCACAACGGCACCCGTTCAGCAGTGCCTGCACAAGGCCTAGACGAGAGACGGCTAAGAGATACGAGCCAAGAACTTTTTGAGCCTTGAATTACTCTGACGTTGGCGTTGCGTCAATTGCTTTTGTTTTTTTTTTCTTGACTTTACTTGCCTTGAACTTTTTATTTTTATAATGCCAAAGGGTTGGTATGTGTGTGTGTGTGTGTGTGTGTGTGTTTATTAGGGGTGTGTGTGTGTGTGTAACTCGAGCGTTTGCATTGTTAACAAGCGCAAATTTTGCACATCTTTTGTTACACAACAAAATTTATAGAGATGCGTCGACTGAAGTGCCTATGTGGAACACACACAGATATCTATATTTTTATGACTTTTTGTTGATCTTCGCAGCAGCATGTGGAGGGGGTGTAGCAAGTGGCAAACTGGCTGAATTTGTACTACTTGTTAATGTTTTACAAGTCTTATCAGCTTCCTGTGAACAAATGCATCTCTTTTGTTTCTTTTCTCGGCTGTTTATTCATTATCATTATATAGATTGACAAAAAAAAAACAATAGAAATTAAAATATATGAAAATTACGAATTTCGCTTTTTCGCCATCATCTCAAGAAATATGCAAGATGTGAGATATTATATTGATATTAGAAACTTATTGCACGCCAGATATGTATTACCATAATGCGGCTGGCAACTTGTTGGCCAACAGCTTTGCGCTAGCTGAAGCCGGGAGGCTGGGCAAAATACCACAAAAAAAAAAAAAGAAAACTGATTTCTTTATTATTTTGGTAAATGTTGGGACAAGAGGCAACTGTCAGCAGCTGGCAGCAGTTGGCTGGGCTGGGCTGGGCTGGGTTGGGCAAAGGTAAAAGTAACAACGACAGCTCAAATCAAAATGCCATTAAAGCGTGTGACGTTGTCGCTTAAGTGGAAGTAAATATTGTCTTTATTCAAGCTTAAAATTAAAATTACCCACCTGGATGGAGCGAAATGATAAACTGCATAAGCCAGCAGAAGCAGCAGCAACGCAACAGACCAACAAATTTCGAATGCAAAAGTTTTTTGCATAAATATGTGTGTGTGTGTGTATGTGTGTGTGTGTGCTTCTATAAGCATCCCCAACACATACCGCCAACCAACACCAACCACTCCAACCATTGCCAAGGCAAAGTAATTTTCATAACGACAACGACGCCAACTTCTTGACTAAAGGTGCTCGGCCCACAGCTGATGAGCTATAACCCAGCTACTACCCCCATCCCCAAAGCCAACCCACTAGTAGTACCTTAACTTGCATCCTAAGTTGGACTGGGTGAGTGGATGGAATGGGGATTGAGTTCCGCGTAAAATGTGCTACGTTAAGCACATCTGTTTTTTATTGCTTTTAATTTGCCATTAATAACGCATTCCAAGGCGAACGGACGACGAACGCCCAAAATGCTAATTTATAAGCATATAGATAGATATAGTAATACTCGTAATAATAATAATAATAATAATAATAAGTATATGTATATACATTTTGGAAATCCAATTTTAATATGCCCAGCCAAGGACATTAACTGCGCCAATTGCCCCAAAAAAATGTTCGCCAGCTGCTCGAGCCTGTTGCAAGAAGGGGCAAAGCGTTGCAATTAGAGACAAGCCATGGCCCATAAGTCAATGAGTTTTTGGCATTTTTATGGCCAAACATTGCTGTTGTTTAACCGTGGAATGGTGAATGTTGGAGTGCGACCTCTGCCTGGAAAATTAACTGCGTTTACTTCACGCGAAATTCAGAAGAAAAAAAGGCACAATTAGAGGAGACTTACAAATAATTTTGTTGACTTGCATATATCTGAAAAAAAAAAATAAAAATAGAGTTGTCTTTTTGTTGCAATCGATTAATCGATAACTATTATATTGAGCTACATAATAATAAATACAAAGTAAAATCCGATTTTTTATGTGCATAGAGCCATCTCTAAGAAACGTCAATGAAAACTCTAAATATAATTTTGTAGAGACCATTCAGCAATTTTGCGAAAATAAGAAAATTATTTGGTTTCGTTAGGGCAATTGCGATTTAATTTATTTGAGGCGATCTGCCTTCAAATTGCATAAATATTTAATGGGTTTAGCCAAAATGACAGAAATATTTAATATTTGTCCTTATTTTTTCTTGTTGGTCCGCTTTCTAGGGATTTTGGCGCTTTTTTGCTTTTGGGCATCTGTGTGATCTCGTTTTTGACTGGCAAGGAACGTCTTATGGTGCTTAATGGCCAACTCGCGCATGGCATCCTCCCACTTAGTCATATCGATATACCGGGCGCGCTCGTGCGGATTACGTGCGAACTGACCGCGCAGCAAGCGCGGCTCAGACTGGCTAAAGTCAGGCTTGTGGGCCCGGGGATCATGGGGACGCAACCATGTGGTATCCACTTGCTTTGGATCCTTCCACAAGTTACTCTCGCGCACCATCGGGCGCGGCACGCTTGACACAGAAGAGTCATCGTCATTATCATCATCATCATCATCATCATCAATATCATCATCGTCATCATAAGCATCATTCATCGCTAACATACAAAACATTTGCCGCTGACTGCGGGACTACATGAACAAGCAATCTTTCTAAATCTGCACTCGCTCACCCTGGCCAAATATTGATGACTATTTGACCTGGAAGAAATGCATGTGGTGGAAGAGTACTGGGAATTGAGCACACTAAATGCTTATCCCGATAAAACATAAGGATATGAGGGAGTTCCTCTTGCTGACAAGGCTGTCTGCCTTCGGTGGTTTCTTCTTTGAACTAGAATCGGCCATCTGACGCGTGACCAACATCAGACATTGGGTTACGGATGGACGTTGCCACATACAGCTGGCGAGCCTGGTCGATGTACGATACATAGCTGAAATGCTGCTATGGATGAAGAATTGGTTCAATAATTTACTATGAATTTATTATTATTTACCTGAAATCCTGCAAAATGTTGTATTACTATTTATTTTTTGTTTTTTTTTTGAAACAGAAAATTTTTGAGACTTTTAAATTTTATCAAGAAAAAAAATTTATTTTTTTCCAGTTTTTACTTGTGTTCTCAACGAGAGATGTGAAACGAATGAGCTCATACAATGAAGCCCCATAGAAAATACAGATTCGAAAGCAAAGCCTACTAAGTAAAAAATTAGAAAAATGGAAAATTCTAGAAAAACATAGAAATTTGCTTAAAAATGATTTAATAATAATTCTCAAAATTATTTGCATATCTTTAAAGCTTCAAATGCTTTATTAGATTTAACTGGTATTTTTTTGCTAAACTTTAACTTGAATTGAAGGAACTAGTTCATTAGAATTTTATGAACACTATTCATGAACTGAATGCGAGTATTTTGCACATTTTCGGGTATTTGGAATGAGCATAATCAACATTATTAGCATTATTGTCAGGGCTCACAGTACAAAAACTGTGGACAGGCGGTAGGCAGGCGTCATTTCAGCTAAATTATGCAATGCAAAGTCAAAGGGTGTCCAAGAGAGTGGTGAGAGGGGGGGTATGTGTTGTACTGCGGTGCCATTGGCAATGGTTATTGTCAACCAACCGACCAACCAACCCGTTCGTTGTCGTCTAATGCAAAAATCGCAAGGCGAGCTTCCTTTTCCTTTCACTGTTGCTGCTGCAAAATTTCCAAAAATTCTATTATTATTAATAGAGGCAAGGAAACGAGGGAGGCGTGCATCAGGCAGGGCTGGCTGTGGAGGAGCGCCAAATGCTTGGTGCATAGAATGGCAAAGAGGCGACCATGACGACTGCCACAGCAGCAAATGGAGAAGAGTCGTCAAGCAGGATGAGGAGAATAAGAAGGAGTAGGAGGAGCAGGAGCAGGCGCACGATGCTGTGTCTGTGTCCGTGGTATGCGTTTGTCTTTTCGCCCAAAAGAAGACTACAATAAACCGAAAAATGCACACAGTTTGCATTATAATGCGAAATTTTCGATTGCTCATTTGTCGCATTTACTTTTTACTATAAAAGTTTTATTGCGAGCCAACTGAAGATGGCGCGACCAACAGCAACAACAACCAGAACGACAACTACAAAATTTTACACAATGTCATCAACTTGGCTGAGAATGTTTAGGACTGGGCTGATGTTGGTGCTGCTACCGGACGGCGAGGCCAGTCTGGTGGGCGGTATTTTTGGCCGTCTGCATGCCCCCCCTCCCCCACACCACACCCCCTTCCTCTACCACACTGCATGTCTGTCTGTATGTCTATTTCTGTTTGTATCCATGCAGCCATGCCTCACAATTGTGTGCAATTCTTGCCGCACTAAACTTAAAGGATTACTTTTTGGCTAGTTTCGGCTTGGTTTGTGCACAGGATGGCATCCTGGCAAAGGCGGCACAACAATTGCCATTCGCCAAGAAAGTAAGGAAACGTTGAAGCGTTCATTTTTGGAATTTCGATTGCAGTATCCCCTTTGATGTTGCATAGAAGGTTTGTTGCATTCAGCGAAAATCAAGCTGCCACAAAAGACAGCGGCCGTATTACATAAGCTACACAATATTCTACACTCAGACAATGGCAAATGTTTTCAATGAAATTTTACAATTTTTCTGCTTTCAAGTAAATTTGCATTGTAGCCATAAAGTATGTATTTTATATCTGTACGATCTGCCTATAATTCAAACTTGTTCTTTAAAGTTACGACAAGCATTAATATTAACAGATTAGTTCAAAGAACAACAGACAAACTTTGCTATTCGTATTTATCAATAACATATATATATATATAATAATAATAATAATAATTATTATTATTATTATTTAAGCGTGGATATTTGATATATATATCAATTTTAAGGTATCTCCAAGTGTCTGGAAACAATAAAGTAGAAAAACAGCCTAAAATTATTTTGAAAATAAATACAATATTCTATATTTTGTCGTAATAAAAGAGACCTTACCCATCCTATATATATATATATTAATTTATATATATATCAAATTTTTATTTATATATATCAATTATTCATGCTAACATAATTATTATTATTATTAATATTATTATTATTATTATTATTATTATTATTATTTTAATTATTATTATTATTATTATAATTATTATTATTTTTATTATTATTATTATTATTATTATTATTTTTATTACTATATTGCACCCCTTTTAAACATTAATTCTGTTTCTTGCATATATTCCAGAATTTCTGTTGAGGATTTCTATGTCTTCAGAGACATTTATGCATAATATACTCCAAGGATTCATCCAGATTCCAGTTTAGCCATCATAGTTGCAAACCTGTACTGTGAATTAAATTTTTCTAGCTTGGTTCTGAGCTCCCTAAAAAACCTGATTGTCTTAGAGATTAGAGCTGCAAGACTCTTTTTTCCATAGTTACACTTTAAGTTGAAATCCACAAATTATTCCCACATAATCTTAACTTACTTCATCAGTTTTTATTTAATCAAGCAACTATATATTATAATCGAGTCTCTAGATAACTAAATATATATATATATATATATATTTATATATATATATATATAGGTTTATGTATTTACTTACATTTTTTTCCTTCCGTTCATCTGCACAAATCAGCCCCCCCCTCACCCCATCCATTGGGTAGAGCTCTCCAGGTGGATTAGGTACAACAAACACCACAGTCAGTCACATCGTTGTCCTTCTCCATCCAATCCATTTGGCTATATTAAAACCATTTTTCGCTTATTACCAAAAAATTTAAATATTTTGAAAATAATAAACTGCGGGTGAGTTACTAAGTAGCTGGCTGCCTGGTGGGCTGAATGGATCAGAGCACCCACACCATAACCATTGGCACTGGCATTGGCATTGGCATCGACAACAGTCGCAGCCGCAGCCGCAGCAACGCCCACAAAAGAGTAAACATTGTTGCTGGTTTCGGTCTGGGTTTGAGTGTTGGGCGGCGGCATCATCAGCAGCAGCATTAAATGATGCTAGGCATGCGCTGGCCCACCTTTTAACCCAGCCATACAGCCATACAGCCATACAGCCATGGCGCCATTACTAATCCTCCAACCCAAAAACCAAACCAAACCGACCGCCGTCATCGGCGTCCTCGTCGTCGTCGTCGTCGTCATCATCGCCGGCGCTTGCTGTGCGCTATCAGCGCGCCTCGTGTTGATTGTCGCGCGTTGCCATCAATGTGCCACCCAGATGCCATCCAGCTACTCCAACTGCTACACATACACCTCCACGATTGCCACTCGCCATAGCCATTTAGCCGGTGTTGCGGGTCGCTTTCTCTGCTCTGCTCATAATGAGCATCGTTCCGGCCAACCTCTGCATAATGATGTTGATGTTCATGGTGATGATGATGATGACAAAGATTAAGATAAGGATGATGATCATGAGCACATCGTGGATGGTCGACGACGTCACATAGTGTCATATTTTTATGATTTTTATGTTAATTCATAAGCAGCCCCATCGCGGTTACATATATATATATATATATATATATATATACATATATACATATATATATATATATATTCGGTTTTCAGCTCGAAGTTCTTAGCGCCGTTTGCCAAATGCTTTTTAATCCTTTTAATGAAAATTAGTTCCTCTCAATATCTTTTAATATATTTTCTTTCGCTTGGGTTTTTCATTACCGACACCCCACCCGCACCACCCCCCCCAACACCCCCCACTCACACTCTCTGAGCTCTGTTCTGTTCTGTTCTGTACTCATCTGTTCCTTTGTTTTCGCAGGCATAATCATAATTTTGTGTTTGCAACCCTAAATCAACACTTAACCCATGCTGCGCGTCTCGATAAAGGGTTACCGACTGGCCCGGTTAATGGGTAACGAGTAACTGGGTACCGCTTAACGGGTGGGATGTGGGTTAGATGTGGGCTGCTGGCTCTTCGCCTTGGCATACATCCATATATCACAAGTCTTTGCTTTACCTCACCACTCCTCTCCCCTCATCCAGCAGCTGCGACTGCCCTTGTCTTTGACCTTTTGCGTTTGATTGTCTATGCGTCGTTAAATGGCTACGTTGACGTCGTTGCTCCTGCTGCTCCTGCTGCTGTTCACGTGGCTTTTTTGTCAAATTGAAAACCCAAAAGCAGTAAAAATTAATGTGCGTAGCGAAGGTGTTGCCACGATTCTTGATTCTTGCCAAGTTCCAGCAGAGTGCGGCCACAGCAGCAACAAATTACCATTAAGAAACCAAACATTTCAAATGTATACGAAATTTTCTATTAAACAAATACTTGTGACAACTAAAAGTTTGTTATTAAAATAGAGTTGTCTATTTGTTGCAATCGATTAATCGATAACTATTGTATTGAGCTACATAATAATAAATAGAAAGTAAAATCCGATTTCTTATGTGCATAGAGCCATCTCTAAGAAACGTCAATGAAAACTCTTAATATAATTTTGTAGAGACCATTCAGAAATTTTTCGAAAATAAGAAAATTATTTGGTTTCGTTAGGGAAAGCTGAATTTATTTTATGCCTTCAAATTGCATAAATATTTAATGGGTTAAGCCAAAATGACAGAAATATCTAATATTTGTCCTTATTTTTTCTTGTTGGTCCGCTTTCTAGGGATTTTGGCGCTTTTTTGCTTTTGGGCATCTGTGTGATCTCGTTTTTGACTGGCAAGGAACGTCTTATGGTGCTTAATGGCCAACTCGCGCATGGCATCCTCCCACTTAGTCATATCGATATACCGGGCGCGCTCGTGCGGATTACGTGCGAACTGACCGCGCAGCAAGCGCGGCTCAGACAGGCTAAAGTCAGGCTTGTGGGCCCGGGGATCATGGGGACGCAACCATGTGGTATCCACTTGGTTTGGATCCTTCCACAAGTTACTCTCGCGCACCATCGGCCGCGGCACGCTTGACACAGTTCGCCTCACCTGCGGGGAGTTCCTCTTGCTGACAAGGCTGTCTGCCTTCGGTGGTTTCTTCTTTGAACTAGAATCGGCCATCTGACGCGTGACCAACATCAGACATTGGGTTACGGATGGACGTTGCCACATACAGCTGGCGAGCCTGGTCGATGTACGATACATAGCTGAAATGCTGCTATGGATGAAGAATTGGTTCAATAATTTACTATGAATTTATTATTATTTACCTGAAATCCTGCAAAATGTTGTATTACTATTTATTTTTTGTTTTTTTTGGAAACAGAAAATTTTTGAGACTTTTAAATTTTATCAAGAAAAAAAATTTATTTTTTTCCAGTTTTTACTTGTGTTCTCAACGAGAGATGTGAAACTAATGAGCTCAAGCCCTATAGCCCCATAGAAAATACAGATTCGAAAGCAAAGCCTACTAAGTAAAAAATTATAAAAATGGAAAATTCTAGAAAAGCATAGAATTTCTTCGGCAGTAATCAAGCTTATCACAAATATATATATATATATAAATATATATATTATATAATATATATATTAACAATTCTAAGCGATACTTTTCATATATATAATGAAGCAGATCGGGGTATATCGACTAAGTATATATTATCTTTGTAGTCCCAAATGATTGAACCTTTAAAGTCCATAAATGTGGCGTATGTAAAATGTTGCTTAGAACAACTAACCCTTCACACACACACACGCACACATACATAGTTATAGTATAGGTTTGTTATGCTTTGTGTGGAGTGGGTTGCCGTATCCTGGCCACAAAGCAATTGCACATCCGCTGCGAGCAGAGCTATTAACTGCCTGAGTGAGCCGCAGCACTTGGAGGAAAAACCAGTGCGCCTTAAACACAGCCACTTGAACTCTTTTTGATTTTGATGTGTGTATTTGTGTGTGTGTGTGTGTGTGTGTGTGTGTGTGTGTGTGTGTGTGTTGCACAATTGCACAATTATGTTAAATATCGACAAGTGGCTTGGAGGCCAGTAGACGCTTTTGTTGTGCCGCTGCGAATATTAATGACGACAGGTATTAAATACTCGAAGTTGCTGCTGCAACAGCCCCAGCCGCAGCCACAGGAGCAGCAGTTGCAGTTGCAGCAGTCGCAAACAATCGAAATGAATCCCCAAGCCACAGCAATGCAGGTTGAGTGGTTTATAATTTTGTGGCGCTTTGTTGCAGTTTCTGGCTAACTGGGTGAAGTGTTTGCCTCCCCCACCCCCCCACCCCATCGCTTTTGTGCATTTTCTGCTTCTGGGCTAAAACCAAATATTTTACTTTAATTTAAAACTTTAAAAAGTGCCGCGATTTAAAACTGAAATCATTATAAATGCTAGAGGTAGTTGGAAATTATTAGAAATGCTTCTTCTAAATATCAAATCTTAACATCAGCAAAATTTTAAGTGTTTAAAATGAATATTTAAAAATAGAATTAATACAAAATAAACCAAAAAGAATTTCTGATCAATCTGAGTTCCAAATTTATAACAGACAAGAATTAATTTATTATATTATTGTCAAGGAATTGATGCTTGTTGTGGATAATATATTTCTAAGAATATTTCTGTTCGAGAAAATATATTTTTGCGTATTCTGTTGGCCATCATCGGCTTGAAGAGCTGATGTCCCAGTTGGAATCCGAGTTGGAGTGAGTTTCATGAAATACGCACGTTACTTAATTATGCAATCTAAATGCATTGAAACACCTCAACCAAATGACAATAATCATAATGACAGCAGCCAACGGGCAAGAGTTAAATATTGGGACTGGGGATGGGGCTGCCACTCTGGCTAGGATTGGAGCTGTCATCAGTGGTACTGGGTACAGCGATTGCCAAGGCTTTCACAATGCGACACCAAAAATGTTAACTCATTTGTTGTACTTTTGCTGAGTTTCAGCCAGGCGGGCAGGTAGGAAGGGAGGGAGGCAGGACGGCAGGCAGAAGGCAGAAGGCAGAAGGCATAAAGCCAGTAAGAACACCCACAACAAGTCCATGGGGCAGGTGTTATACTCATTCCAATTGTTGTTGTTGTTGTTGGTGGAGATGGTGCTGCTGCCAGGTCCGCATGCTCAACAGACGACAAATCTTTGCAATTTATTTACGTGCCATTTCGTAGCAAAATTTTCGTTAGATTTCTTTGGCTTGGCGGAATTCCAAGACAGCTTCCAGCTCCAAGCGAAGTTGTCGACGTTGCCATTGCCATTGCCATTTGTTCTGTTGTCGTTTTTTTGGGTGGCGGCTCACAAAAGTCATGACGCGCTGATGACGTTGCCAGTGGAAGGATTTAATGGCACATTAAGAATTTTATTACCGCACACAACCGCACAACAACAACAACAACAAGAGGCAGTACAGCAAGATGCTATTTTCTTAAAAGGTTGGGTAGGTGGCCTTAATAGTCAGTCGCCTGGCATCACGCATCATCATCCCGCTCCAAAAGCCATTGGAGCACACACCTTGGCACAACAATTTTTAGCGCGCGTACACAGAAAATTTTAACAGGACCAACGCTTCAGAGCCATGAAAATCTTTCAGAGTCAACAAATTTTTTGCGCTTCCACGGATTTCATGAATCTTTGTGGGGGGGTGGGTGTGGGGGAAGGGGAATTGTTTGGCACGAGTTGTTGTCATTATTACAAGTTTTGCATAAATGAATGACTGAATGAATGAATAACATTTATATATTCCATTTAGCCAACATCAGCAGCATTGACAAACCCAACACCAAAAACCCCAAATCCAAAATGACAGACAGATGGACAGATGGACAGATGGACTGACAGTCAGTCGGTAGTCATTTGTCGCCCAAAAATGATGCACGAGTTTTTCAAATCTTTTTGGCCATTGTTTGAAAGAATAAACTTCTTCTAATGATTGCGACAAGTTTCGGGCCATTAATTCGTTAGATTTGCCCAAAAGACGGTTTTAATCCAGAGTTTTGCTTGGACAGCTTTTGATATTTTTTATGTGTCAGCAAGTTGCAATTCAACCACAATTTGCACTTTGACTTTTTCGTTTTAATTGAATTAATTTTCAAAATATGCGCACTTTTAGCTTTTCTCATTAACTTTTCAAAACATTTTTAATTTATTTGTATTTCTAAGGTAAACATTTTTTTTATTGAATTTCCCGTTGGCTGCAATAAATGTGGTAAATAAATTTTCATTTTTATTTCTGTAATAATTATAATTATTATTTTTTTTTAAATTATTTCACCATCTTTTTGTTTATTTGTGGAATAATCGAGTGGTCGCATTTGTGTACTTTTTTATAATAAGCACCTGACGTTGACTTCGTTGCTCCTGCTGCTCCTGCTGCTGTTCACGTGGCTTTTTTGTCAAATTGAAAACCCAAAAGCAGTAAAAATTAATGTGCGTAGCGAAGGTGTTGCCACGATTCTTGATTCTTGCCAAGTGCCAGCAGAGTGCGGCCACAGCAGCAACAAATTACCATTAAGAAACCAAACATTTCAAATGTATACGAAATTTTCTATTAAACAAATACTTGTGACAACTAAAAGTTTGTTATTAAAATAGAGTTGTCTATTTGTTGCAATCGATTAATCGATAACTATTGTATTGAGCTACACAATAATAAATAGAAAGTAAAATCCGATTTTTTATGTGCATAGAGCCATCTCTAAGAAACGTCAATGGAAACTCTAAATATAATTTTGTGGAGACCATTCAGCAATTTTGCGAAAATAAGAAAATTATTTGGTTTCGTTAGGGAAAGCTTAATTTATTTTATGCCTTCAATGTGCATAAATATTTAATGGGTTAAGCCAAAATGACAGAAATATTTAATATTTGTCCTTATTTTTTCTTGTTGGTCCGCTTTCTAGGGATTTTGGGGCTTTTTTGCTTTTGGGCATCTGTGTGATCTCGTTTTTGACTGGCGAGGAACGTCTTATGGTGCTTAATGGCCAACTCGCGCATGGCATCCTCCCACTTAGTCATATCGATATACCGGGCGCGCTCGTGCGGATTACGTGCGAACTGACCGCGCAGCAAGCGCGGCTCAGACAGGCTAAAGTCAGGCTTGTGGGCCCGGGGATCATGGGGACGCAACCATGTGGTATCCACTTGGTTTGGATCCTTCCACAAGTTACTCTCGCGCACCATCGGGCGCGGCACGCTTGACACAGTTCGCCTCACCTGCGGGGAGTTCCTCTTGCTGACAAGGCTGTCTGCCTTCGGTGGTTTCTTCTTTGAACTAGAATCGGCCATCTGACGCGTGACCAACATCAGACATTGGGTTACGGATGGACGTTGCCACATACAGCTGGCGAGCCTGGTCGATGTACGATACATAGCTGAAATGCTGCTATGGATGAAGAATTGGTTCAATAATTTACTATGAATTTATTATTATTTACCTGAAATCCTGCAAAATATTGTATTACTATTTATTTTTGTTTTTTTTGGAAACAGAAAATTTTTGAGACTTTTAAATTTTATCAAGAAAAAAAAATTTATTTTTTTCCAGTTTTTACTTGTGTTCTCAACGAGAGATGTGAAACGAATGAGCTCATACAATGAAGCCCCATAGAAAATACAGATTCGAAAGCAAAGCCTACTAAGTAAAAAATTAAAAAAAATGGAAAATTCTAGAAAAGCATAGAATTTCTTCGGCAGTAATCAAGCTTATCACAAATATATATATATATATAAATATATATATTATATAATATATATATTAACAATTCTAAACGATACTTTTCATATATATAATGAAGCAGATCGGGGTATATCGACTAAGTATATATAATCTTTGTAGTCCCAAATGATTTCTCCTTTAAAGTCCATAAATGTGGCGATGAAAAATGTTGCTTAGCACAACTAGCCCTTCCCACACACACACACACGCTCCCATTTTGTCCCTTTAATTCTTAGTTTAATCAGGAGGAAGTAGAGGAGAAGCAGGCAATAAACGCCCTTCCAACCCAGATGAAGCAGAAGAAACGCCAAAAATATTTAAGGCAATAGACTTTTTTATTTATATGCAATTTACTTTTTATTTTGGTCTTCTTTTATTTTCTTCTCTTCTTTTGTTTTGTTTTTGTTTCCTTATTTGTGCAACCCTTTGAACACTTACCGTTACCTTACCACATTAACGTAAGCAATCCCAATCCCAGCCAAGTCCGTAACACCAAATTTTTGTTCCACTTCTTGCTAAACCATCGCGTGCTACTTAATTTGAAAAAATTTAAAAATGCTAAAAACATGAGAATTGTTGTGAAAACGGGAAAAAAAAAGGAAAATACCAAAACAAAAAAATGCAAGAAAAAACGATTAACTTGGGCACAACGAAAAATATATACCCTTACAGACCCAAATATGCTGGCATCTAAATATTATTCAAAATATCGAAATATTATACAACTTTTTGCATTTGCCTATGTGGATACCACAAATTAAAAGTTATCTCTCACCAGATTATTTTTATGGGAGCTCTATGAAAAGTGCTCCGTGCCGATCTGCGCCGATCTATATTCTGCCATTAGCAAAACAATCGAGATTTATGTTAAGTTTCAACGTGAAAACATTAAAAATAGCATAAAAAATTATGAAAGAACGTTAGAAATCAAATTGGCAGGTCATGTTGATCATGAATATATATGCATTATAATGACAACGACGTCCCCTTCAATAGATAAAAAATTAAAAATAAAGAACTGATATTTTAGGCACGTCGAATATCTTCTATGTCTGCCAATCTCAGTCCATCAAGATATCTCTTCTTGATAAAAGATTTGGATCATTATAATACTCGCAACTGATTAATGCTCAGGGATGTCACCGATATCTCGAATCTGAATATCCTCTGCAAGGGAATAGAAATGCTCTAAAAAAAAAAAAGAGACGCAAACGGGATGCAAATATTACCCAGACAAGGACACAGAAAGAGGTCTGAAAGTGTCCACTACATCAACCCCAGTAAATCCCTTCCACTGACCACACAATTGAGGATGAGAGGACAGCCAAAATGAATGCTGATAAATACTGAAAGTAAGCATTAAACAGTTATCTGAGGCAAGTCAATGCTGTGATACCCTTGCAGAGCGATCCCAAAAATATATTAGACCAACATGGAATATTATTTGGAACTAGGATATACTAATATTGTTGGTAAGTTGGTTCTCGATATATTGTACAAAAGTTTATTATCGATTTACTGATTCTATCCGATCCTGGTGACTCCTTCTTCTATGCTGCATATTGCAAAAGGAGTTGAAGAAAAAATACGCATTAAAACATATATCAGCAATCTACCCACATCTGCTTCAAGTCTAACCTCCCCCTCCCCTACCCCTTTACACTCACTTTTCTGCCTTCATTTACCCCTACTAACCATTCGTGACGCCAAAAAAGAGATAATTTTATTTCATTAATCCTCTTTTGGGACAAATTTGCTGGCGTTTTTTATATTTCTCCCCGTTTTTTTTTTTCTTTTTCTTTTTCTGACCAGCTTTGGGCGTGGCTCGAACATAATATTAGCTTAAAATTGTGTAAATAGAAATTACATTCGTTAGAAGGTCTGGCCAGGCAATCCGAGCAGCAGCTGCTGCATCTATCCCTTCACAAACCCATCCGAAAAACCGTAACAAGTCTTACCATATGAATCAGTTCCTGATCCACTCCAAGCCGTTTGACCGGATTGGGTAGGTACGAATTCGGTAGTTATGGGCAGTCTGGACATGCCTGGCATAAGTCTAGTGTTCAGTGGGTATTTTTATGGATACCTCCCATGTACCAAGTATATAAGAAGTATTTCTGAATTTACAAAGAGATCGATGTTTCACCTTAGACTGGGTTTACTTTATGCAGTTATGTTTCCTCCATGAGGCAGACATGACCATATTAGGGATCTGTTACCAACTCTCGTATTTTCTTCCTTTCGTAATAAATGCTGATAAAAATCATTATAGAAATGAAATTCATTGCTTTTATTTCGATAAAAGGGATTTTTAAGACTGGCTTTCAGAGAGGAACACCAATCCGAAGATGGGTGCTAAGGGGGGGGGGGGGGGTTCCATTGTCAGCATCGATATTAACACCTTGGCGCCGCATTTGTGTGTAATTAACAATGCTGTTGTTGGCCAATATAATTTTGGCTTAATGGCCCCTGGCTGGACTGCAGCGTCGCGTTGGCAACTCGCGAAACCCTTTGGCACGCATTATTCAAATGCAAAACTTTCGAAATGGGGAAAGGGACCCCCATTCGCAAATGAATGTTACATTTTTATTTGGAAAAAAAAAATTATTTCGCAGTGTTGCTGTCGCTGGGCAATAAATAAATGCCAGCCAGCGACTGCTGTCCTGTCCTACACATCCACCTCTATGCTTATGCTAACACATAATTTCTATTTTTATATCTTTCTTTCATTTTTTTTTTTTTTGTATTTTTGTAAATTTTAAACAGGCGCACTTCGTCCTAGTCGTGGTGCTGGTTCTGGTCCTGGTCGGTATATAACTCCGCTCATTAGTTGCCCTACACGCAATTAAGCACAAATGGCTTTTGAGGCGGCGACGTCGGAGCACGCACACATAACCAGGACTCGGTCGCACAGGCAGCAATCATCCCGCCTTATGCATCCACATCCACATCCACAGCCACATCCACATCCATATCGTAGCTAGCAACTGGCGGTAATGCCGTGCCTATGATACGTTGCCATGACAACTCGGTTTAGCCAGAGCCAAGCCAAGTTAGACCAGGCCAGGCCAGGCAGTCAGCCAAGTCTTCTTACCACTACCGCTCCGCTCCGCTCCCCATCTCCCGTTCAAGCATAACAACTATAAATCCTTGAGCAAAAGTTACACACAGAGGAAACATTGTCATTGCCGTTGCCAGCTCTGCGAAACTTTGCGTTGTTTAATTTGTTTTTTTTTTTATAAGTCTCTCTCTATTTTTTCTCACTCTCTCTCTCTCTCTCTCTCTCCGTGTCCGTCTTTAATTTTTGCTGTCGTGGCAGCTCTGCAGAACTCGTTCATCGCTAAAAGTATTTCATCTGAATCCGACATAGATTCTATTTGACATACGTCGGGGAAAGTGGCGCAAAGGCAGCTGAGATTAAGTCTCCGGCATAAATAAGACGAAACTGTTAACTGTTAATGCAAGTAACCAAAAACCATTAAAAAAAAAAATTTGGAAAATATTGATTAAGAGCGCATTTAATTAATCGAAGCCATCGTGGTTGTTTCTGTAAAATAGTGTTTGTAGAGGAGACAGCTTTATATTTATATATATATATATATTTTTTTTTTATTTTTTTTTTTATTAACGCAAAATTAGTAAACTTAACTTTTGATCTTTCTCAATGAATAAAATAGTTTTCTTAATAAGAATATTAATTTCCTTAAACCAAAAAAAACTTTTGTGACTTTCGCAAAGTAAATCACCTTTGCAATAAATGCACTTTTTTCTAATATTCTATATAGACTAAGCTGATAAATTGGAAAACCTATTTAAAAACGGATAATATATTTTGAAGACAAATTTCGTAACAGTTTCAGTGCTAAAAGAATATTGCAAAATGCAGTTTCAGTGCTAAAAGAATATTGCAAAAAAAACTACGCTTTTTTAAATTTAACAGATATATATCATAATTTATCATTTATATATATATCAAATTATATTGGTTTATAAATATAAATTATGTGAAAAGCAAATTGATATTTGCTGCGTTGGTTTTCTTTTTTTTTTTTTTTGTTCTTTGTTAAATTATGCCTTTGGCAGAAACAACGTAATTGAAATGTTGATTACTGGTCAACGAAGCATTTGTCCGAGTTGGCTCCGAAACAGACTTAATGGCTGCTTTCAACTGTTGCGCGCTTGCCTTAAACACACACACACACAAACACACACAGACACACACAAACACACACAGACACACACAAATGCCACCCACATGGAGGACTTGAGAGCTGGTTGAAACTGAATGGCAGAATCAGGTGTATAAGATGCCAGTTACTACGGTTTGTCTGTGTGTGTGTGGGTGTGTGGGTGTATATATGCAAAATGCAGCCATGTGAATGATTCGCTTATGCTTTTGTCAGTTCGTCAGTGCGCGCCCAAAAACACGATGGGCGCTGTGTGATTCACCTGTCGGTCGAGTCAGACTCGCCAGACTCACCAGACTCGCCAGACAACCAGCTAGTCAGTTAGTCAGTTAGTGAGTTAGTCAGTTAGCCAGGTTAACGCAGGCGAGTCGAGCTGTTGGGCAGGCAACGGGTAGTCAGTTGTTTGATTTTACAGTTGTAGTCCAATTACGATTTTGAGCGTTTACCAACCGCACAGATTTGTGCCTTTAGCCATATACGAGAGTTGGGTGGCACATGCAACCCGTACTCCTGGTACTGGTTGCTGGTACTGGTACTGGTTGCTGCCCACCTGTCAGTCTTCAATGCGGACTGTCCTGCTGCTGTCAGAGTGCATTAGCAGGCACATCGTCATTGTGCGTTAGCCAACTCCGGCTCCAGATCTGCAGACCATCCAGCGCGGTTTATTTGGTTGTCGTAGGGTGGGGGGGGAGAGGGGGTGTGCATCACTGGTTTGGGCATCCTTCGGCTATTGCAGTGCAGCGCTCTCTCTAAATTACATTTTAGCAAGTTAATTGAAATGGAAATTAGTTGAAATTGTAAAACGAATTGAATTGCATGTGATTAGCCTGAACATTCCTCGAATTGGCTAACCAGTAGGAGACAGCTGCCACTTGCCACATGCCACTTGCCACTTGCCCTGCCTTGCTTTGAACTTTAGTTTGGTTTGGTTGCAAATTCGAGAAGCCAAATGGAAAAATTAATACAATTTATAAATCAATTATATATATTTTAATAATAATACTTTTATATTTAATTACATTTGTAAGTACCTTACTAAGCCAAAATAGCATGCATACATTTTTGTCATTTCTATAAGAATTATTTTCAGTTTTGACATGAACTCATTGAGTATGGTTAGGGTAATAATTAGATATAAAAAATATGCTTAAATATGATTTTCTTTTTGGATACATTTAAATTTAAAAAAAAAGCCCCAATTTGCAAAGGATTAATTTGTAGGTCTTTGGGCACTTTTGTGGGCGCATCTTATAATTGCCAGTAATTTAAGTTTTTTATCACATAAAGGACTCGTTTGTACTATAGATTCGTTAACAAAATCATCACTCTTACAGAAAATTGTTAACAAATTGGATAATGAGTGTCCTGCGTTGCACATGCGATGCGATATTGTTGAGCCAGCTGACAGCATCCTGTGACTCTGTAAGCCACAACTGCCAACTATTTGCCTTGGCTATATTTTAATAACAGCTTCTGCACTTCTCTTCCTTCTCTTCCTTCTCTTCCTTCTCTCTCTCTCTCTCTCTCTTGCACTCTCTAGCTCTTTTTTTTAGCTCTTCTCCCCGCATGTCAGACGGAAGACTCGTTTTTATTTTTAACCGTAAGTAATATTAATACCCAGTTTTGTATGAAAAAATGCGTATTATGAAAAAATCATACTTTGTATATACCGCAAATGTATGTATGTGTGTGTGTGTGTGTATGTGTGTGTACAATTATTATCCTTCACGCTTAATATGCACAAGCGGAAGCCGTCATTTGTACGCCGCTTCTGACCAACGGCCATTTAGCATGGAAAAACCCCATCTTCAATCCCCCTAAGAAACCATCACTCCCTTCTCCATGGCTCTTCCACATTAACTCATACGCATATGAATATGTTTGTATGTGTGTGTATGCTTGTGTGTTGAACATTTTTTATGTCAACGTCGCCGTCGCCGTCGCACTATGGTCAAAGCATACGATTTAGCGGCTAATAAAATTCATTTTGATCTTTCAAATTGAGCAAATATTGTTTTTAATAAAATAAGAAATATCTGTAAAAGTTTTCTTATAGAATCCGATACAGAAGCAGCCGAATTACTTAAGCTATCCCACTATAATAGTATTTCTGAGAGTTCCTTTTATGGAACAAAAAAAAAAAAGTTCACAGGAGCATTAGATTATAGAAAAAAAAACAGATTTCAGAAGTGTCCCTAATATTTGGGGCGGAAAAATGTCTTTATATTTGTATATAAATAAATTCCGATTTTTCTATCGTTCATTCTTAGCAGTAAGATATGTGATAATGCAGTAAGATTCTAATGGATATTGGTCAGCCATATTTTCATTTAAAAACAAAAAAGTTGTGCATATATTTTCATTCCTCTAATAATCGAATCAATGTTTTAGTTGCAGGTTTCGCTTGCCCCAACCTAAGACTGTGAAGACATATCTCTATATATATATTCATGTGTTCCCAAAATCTTTGCTACAGTTTGATTTTTTGGCCCACAGTGTGTCGTCTACTAATGCTCCACATGCTCCTCGGGCTGGGCATATGCATGACTGTGTGTGTGTGTGTGTGTGTGTGTGTCCGTCCTTCGCGCGCAAGTCCTTACAAAATTAGTGCTCCTTTACAATTCTATGTACGAGAACGAGTACACAAATATATAGCAATTTTTTTGCAATACATTTATAATTTGTTCTTATATTTTGCTTTTTAGCATTTTCAGATTTGAATACCCTTGCTGAATATATTTTAATTTGCGCATAGAAGCAGACTTACTAAAATCAAAATTTATATGTACATATATATACATGTATATCTATATCTATTTCTATATCTATATCTATATAAATATCTATATCTATATATACATTATATCTATATCTATATAAGCAACTTTAAAGTCATTCAGCTGATTTTTCTTGGCAACTTTTAAAAGCTTATTAAATCCATTTTTTTGTAAGAAATGAGGATACCAAATCTGGGTTATATCTGCTTAATGAAGATCTGCATAGGTTGGCAAACCTACGATCACGTTCATATTTAGATACGTTTGAAAGGGCATCTGGTATGCCACAAGGTGCAGTTAGCTGCTCATTGCAGGCACTTATTTATTTTTTATTTATTTTTTTTTTGGTTTGTGCCACATTGGCGGAAGTATCGCAGCGACATCAGCGAATCTCTGGACAGTGACTGCCATGTGGAGCATGTGAAGGCTGCGGCCTGGTCGGGGTCACCCCCAAAAGATGGGCATCCAGTAACAAAGTTTTTTTTTTGTTGTTGTTTTTTTTATATAATTTTTATTTCACATAGCATAGAAAAATGGACGCATAAAAAATTAAAAACGCTTTCTCATATTAAATGTGTGCCTAGTGCAACGTGTGGTTGTGGCACAGCCAGCGCTTAATAATGAATGTGTGAGTGAGTAAGAAACTAGGACTAAATGAGTCAGTGGATAAATATATAGCAGCGATAATGAGAGAGATGTGCCCACTGTATTTTCGCTAAATAACCAAAGGTGCTCTTTTCTTGACGAACCCCTCAGCTGTAATAAAATATTGATTATAGCTGAGTTTGATAACAAAAAAAACAAAATAATTGAATTTCAGATTTATTTGTTTAAACGCAAAATAAAAAAAAAAATATTTTGGAATACTTAAATGCATACATATGATACAAACAATAATAAATATAATATTAAATCATATCGAATTCATACTAATTATTTGTTTTGTTTGGTTTCTTAATTTAAATGTTACATACAATTTTTTTAATTTATTTAATTAAATTAGTTGGCTGCCATTAAATTAATAAAAATATAATTATATGTTTTTTATATAATTAAATTTATTAAACAATATAATTTATACTAATTATTTGTCTTGTTTCGTTTCTTAACTTAAATGTTATATTAATATTATTATTTATATTATTTAAATAAATTTCTTAGTTGCCATTAAATATATAAATCAATAATTATATGTTTATTATAAAATTAAATTTATTATACAATATATAGCTATAATTTATACTAATTTTTTTTCTTGTTTTTTTCCTAATTTAAATGTTATACGAATATATAAATATTAAATTTATTTAATTTATTTTCTTAGTTACCAATAACTAAATAAAAAAAATAATTATATGTTTTTTATAATTATAGCTATAATATTAAAATTTATATGTATTTTTATGAAGCTGCTCTTAAAAGATTCCATGAGCAGCGTTGGTTTTTTTCTGCGCCAAGGACTCGCCACTTTGGCATCGATTGTGTGTGTGTGTGTGTGTGTGTATATATACATATCCGTTTCCTGTCGCAGACAACGTAAAGCTGATCTCTTTTTTTTTTTTTGCTGCGTTATACGATGTACGTGTCGCCTTGTCACTGAGACAGTGGCTGGTCACATCGTCGTCGTCGACGTCGTCGTCGTTGTTGCCGCTGCTGATGCTGATGCTGCTGATTATTATTCCGCTGACCGTTTCGTATTTATTTGAAAGGCATTTGCCACACGCACGCTTAGTGGGAGCAACCCAAGCAGACACAACCACACACATGGACTTGGCATATGTACGCGCGTGCTGCTTGGCTCGCATCCTTCGTCGCAGTCGCGGAACGTGGTTGGGTTGTGGGTTTGTGAGAGACTACACAGAGCCAACAAAACGACATATTCGTCCTGCATAAATGATGTAATTACAGCGCAAGATTTTTGCTATGAGCAATTTTTATTTTAATTCCTTTTTTTTTCCGCCACACTCACACTCAAGCCCATACCCATTTATCTGATTCCATGTTGTCCACTTCCTTTTTTTTTACCCTATCCTATATGGCTTATATACACATACACATACACATACATATACATGTACATGGACTTCTATCTGTGCAATGGCACATAAGTTGCCATGCTATATACGCTTGTGAAAAATATTTTGCATTCTTTTCTCATAATTTTAATTAAATGCGCAAATGACTATAAAATTTATGTGTTTGTCGCATCCTTTTCTCTTTTTTTTTTGTCATACATTTTATTTCTTTAAAGTTTGTTTACCGCAAATATTTGATTGAAGCTTGTTAAATAATTGTAATAAAATTATGGCCATCAAATTACGCACATGCCATGAAAATAATAATTACATATGTGATTTTAAAGCTATAGATTATATGTGGATCCTGTTAATGGTATAATATACATAAAAATATTATGAATTGGACGGTAATTCTTTAATCTGAATAAGCACTTTATATATTCGTCGATTAGTATATGAATATTTTTAAAAAATGTATTACTTCGGATTCCTAAACTGGATTTGGTATATCCACATTAGTTTGATTATTTAGTGCAAGAGTAAAATGTTGATAAGATTCAGAAGCCGAAAACTGAGGTTAACAAATTTAATTTAATAAGCAAGAAAAGCCGTAACATTTTTATATCTTGCTCAAATGACATTTATTATTATTGGTCCCCTTTTTTTGTTTTTTGTTGTTTTTTTTTTGTGCTAATTAAAAATTATAAAGTTTGCACGTATTGCGTAATATATTAAAATATCATAAAATTTCTTCACTTTGATTGCGCTGTGCGAGTTGGCGATTGTCAAAACCCTTTCAGCAAGACTACAACTCTTAACAGATATCTAACAATACTCGTAATGAGCTGTTTATGTTTTAATTAATAAATTTATGAACTTATATATATAAATATATATAAACACGTACCTTATGAAAAAAGAAAATTTGAGCTGTGCTTTCTGCCAGCAAACAGCCAGTTAAGTGTCATATTTATATCATTTTGTGCCATTTAAATTTTGCAATTATATATTAGCTTATTTATGTATACCAAACTACAGTTATTCTCCATTACAATCTGCCATAAAATATACCAAAAGTGGTAAAATTAACAAAATGATAAAGCTGACCGAAGTTTGAAGCGCGTAAATAAAAAGATATCCAAAAAAAAACTACGAAAATCATATTATTCAAATCATTTAAAAAACTTGCAAAAATAAAAAATAAAATTAGGTACCTACAAATAAACATATAATGTTGAATTAGTAATGATTGGAGGTGTAGAAATTTAAGAATTTGATTTTTTCTCTTTTTGCTCTATTTTTCTAAAATATTTATTTTATAAATCGAAAATTTTCTTTCCATTCATTCTATTGTTAAAGTCTAAATTAAAGCTTCTTTGCCATAAGGTGACAATATAAATCTAACTTTTTGTCATTTGCCATAGTTGTTAGATTTACCGACGCTATTTTTATAGTTGACCTAAGCAAATAGGCAAATATCGTAAAAAAAAAATACGCGCGAATATCCCAAAGAAGAGACGGAGAATGGACCACATAGTACGGTGGATCAGCTCTCTGCTTTTAGCCGTAAATTTATGTTATTTCACAAACACTGTTTTTAATAGAGATGAGATAATAAAATTTACTCGAATAAGTAAATCACAAATCGGCTTAATTTTGTGTATATTGAAAAACAATTTTATTAACTAATTTTTACTTTAGCTATAATTTGATTTAAGATTTTTTTTGTTTGGATTAATATGCATGATTAATAGGGGTATAAAAATAATGCGTCATTTATCAACTGATTATGCAGTATGTAAAAATCTAACAAAGCAAAAAAAAATAATGTTTCCATTGAGTTCAATTTAATAATAAAAATATATAATAAATATATTAAAATATTAAACTTGGATATTAGAGTAGAAAATGCATTGAATTTATGTTAGAACATTGCCAATTTTCAACCATTGTGCGTTGGACAGGGCTAACGGTGCTTATATCACCTGCTGCATTAGTCGCTGGCTTAGATAACCAAGCAACTGGTAATAACTGTTCTTTCTGTTGTTTTTATTGTTGTTGTTGCTGTTGTTCTTGCTGTTGTTGTTGTAACGGATGTTGTTGTTGGTGCGTGTGTTTTTGATTTTTCCAGCGCAGGTGACCAAACCAACAACAACAACAACAAGAACAACAACAACAAGGCAACAGGCAGCCTTTGAGTAAAATAAATGATAATGGCCTCAATGATTATGCATCGGCACGTTTCTCATCGCGGTCTACACACACACAAACACACACACACACACACACACACACACACACACATACGCACAGTTACACAGGTACAGGTGTTGTCTGCTGTGTTTACTAGTGTGAAAAAGGATTCAACGGCAGCTGCGGTTTTTAGCTTTCTGATGGCGTTTAGCAAAATTCACTGTTGTTGCTGCTATTGTTGTTGTTGTTGTTGCTGCTGTTGTTGTTTTTGCTGTTGTTGTTGCTGTTGTTGTTATTATTTTTGTTGTCTTTTATCGCCAGTCGCGCGATTTGGCCAAACAAATTACAAATTGGGTTTAACTACTATTTTTTATGCTGCCACAGCGTTTTGCCAAGGGCTCCTGCCACTGCCTTTTGCTGCGTTCCACATTACCCAATCCCCAACCCCTTCTCATATATACACACACACACACACACACACACACACAGAGAGCACCCACTGTCCCTCGGGTCAGCTTGACTCTACTCTTTATTATTTTTTATTGTTGTTTGATTTTCGCGGTCGCGCGTTTGGCATTTCATTTTATTAAACGCGACCCGCCAATGGTTTTTTGCGGCAACGCTGTGTCAACAAATCGCTTGGATCCGCACCCCGATCCGTTACCCGACCCCCCTGCCCGGTCTGATCCGGACGCACTTTCTGCCATTTTTAGAAATACATTTGCCCCGGCATCTGCCGCTGTTTGTCTCTCTCAAAAATCAACATCTGATTGCATTCAACAAACAACGAACAGGAAAGCAAACCACTGCCAAACCAACTGTTTTTGGCCCTTCGTTTGTTGATTCTGTATAGAGGGTTTTAAGTTGGTATGGCATAAAAAGTCGTACTCAACTCAACAACAAAAAAAAAAACTCATCTTCATAATTCAAAAAGTATATTTCTCAAAATCAGCGTTTTTTTTTACTTAATTCAATTTGCTACATATTTATAAAATGTTACCAAAAATTTATTATTTCCAGTTGGTTATTTCTACCACTATATATTTATGTATATATAATTTTTTTAAATTAATAATAAATTAATAATAATAATACAAACATTTAAAATAATGGGAAAAACTCTTTCGATTCGATTTTATTTAAGATAGCCAATTTCCTTACTATTTTGTATATTTTCTAAAATATTTATACTAAGAATAAGAGTTTCATGAACTTTTTTCTGAGTGTATGTATCAGTTAGAGTATTTAGTATAAAATATTTGCTGAGCTCCATTTTCAAGCCAAACAGAACTAACATTTTCTCAAACTCGCTATAATTTTACTAAGTGAAAACAACTAATTTTAAATTCATATTTTCCAAATCAACTAGCACTTATTTTATTTCACAGCAAACTTTAAAATTATAATTTTTATAACATGAACTTATAAATAAAGAATAAGCTAAAGTTATGGAAATTAATGTAAGCCGGATTATTACATTTTTACTTAAGTTTAATTTGTTTTTTTTCTCTGTATAAATTTGTTAGTAAATGTTACCGAGCATACCATGATTTGAATATAGTCGTTCATACATGATTTATCAAGTCTTTAGTCATTTAGAAGCTAACACATTGTCGAGCGCTTCCGACTGGCATATTCTAACCAGATGATTTTGTCAGAGTGCGCAAAGTGATTCAAAGGACTTGGACACGGAGCGCCATTTAAATGTATTAAGGGTCGCTGTCGAGTCGCAGAACAGCTGCCAAATTGCAAAAGGCCCCACAAGCAGCCACAACAACAACAACAAAAACAACAAACGCAACAACAACACGTCAATGACAACAATGAAATAAGTTTTAAGAAATAAGCAGCGCGGCTTATGCCACTTTTTAGAATCAAAATAAAAATTGAATACCCTAAAAAATCAAGATTTCAATTTAGTCATTAAAATTTCATTATAATTTGCCAATTATTTAAATAGCAAGTGGATTGAAATATATATTTCGATCATTCGTTTTTAAGGGCAAATCTATGAAACACAGAATTCGATATATTTAAACTTTGATCAATACATATTTAATTTTTATTTTAACAGGACAACTGATCTGTATGTCCTTCAGCTACACACTGCAGGACAAAGTAGTCACACCCTCGGCCAGGGTATATTAAAAAAAAAAATAAAAAAAAGGTACAGTGTGACAACATTTAGAATATAAATTTCGTAAAACAAATCTGAGGCGCGACTTCCCCACGGTAAAAACGACTGAAGTGCAGACGAAGCCAGGGTAAACGGGGCGAATGTGCAACGGAAGTGCTACAGCGACCAAAGGTTATAAAGGTTGCACGGATTTCCACATTATAACACTCAAAAAAAAATCGTCCTCATATTTAAAAAAAAAAACTCGAAAACTGTTTTAGGCTTTTAGGTCTTTTTTCGAGTTTACAAAATATATTCTCAATAATAGAAAATATTTTTAAAAATAGAAATTTAAACAGGATTTAAAAAACATTTCCAAAATCCTGAAATTTTTTTATTCTTAATTCAAAACTACTTTTTTTCTGAGTGTTGCAGTAAATAAATATTAGTGCATAAAATGTTTAATATATATTTATCAAGAGATCAGCTTTGTATATATAATAGCTAAGAGATATGTTATAGTTTTTGCATAATTATATATACAACAAAATTTGTATAATAATGTGAGCTTTATTTGAAACAACTTTCCTACCAATTTGGTGCTTATTTATTTGGCAGCAATTCCTTTTAAAAATTATAATCTAAAATTCGAAACATCAAACAAATTAAAATATATAAATAAAATATAAACTTTTCTTCTCAATCTTTCTCTATATACATATATGTACATATATATTTATATATATATATATAAAATTTGGTAACACTTGACCCCCAACTCCCCAAAGTGCATTTTGGCCTGCTTGGAATTGGGATTGGGATTGGTCTTCAGTTTGGGGTTTACCGCCTTTTTGCTCTGTTTGGTGTAGGCCAGCAAATGTTGTCGACGAATTATTGTAGTTTACATTTGGTGCATGCAACTGCTGATGGTGCCACCCACTACACATGCAGCCCCAAACCACCGACAAACGTCAAAATAAAATGTTTGCGTGGATTTGCCACTGTACAGCAACAACTGCAACAACAACCAGAATAATAAATGTAAAAAAAAAAAAAAAAATAGAAAATAGAAAATAGAGAATAGAGAATTTTTACCACTTTTACAACTGGTGCTGCTGCTGCTGCTCCTGTTGTGGGTTTTAGCTTATCGCAGCGCTGCCTGAGTAGCACATTAATGTGGCCTATGTGACTGGATCCGGCAGCAGGGTGTGGGGTAGCGGGTTAGCGGGGTGCTGAAGCAGTTGCCAGGCGCGTTGCATGTCCTACTTTGAGACATAATTTTTAATAATCTACAACACGACCGGGTTGAAAAGCGGCAGCGCTGTGGCCCTTAGCTGAGCGCCTCTGCCCCAAAAAATACGCGCATGCAAATGGCTTAATTTAATATATATAATTATACCCTGTAAATAACAAATGCCAGGAAATTGGCCATATGTGCTAGCTGAATTAGGCTCAATGTAAAATCTAATTGTGATTGGATAAGTGGAATTAGGAGAATTAACATCTAAATACGACAAGCAAAAAAATAAATAGTTTTTAATTTTAGAAAAATAAAATAAAAATTTGTTGCTTCTTAAAAATAATTTAAAAATATATAAAAAAATATAATATATAAATAAAGTTATATTAGGAATGTTAACCATTTAACAACTAAATACGACAAGCGGCAGGCAAAAAATAAATAAATAAATTTGCTGCTTCTTGAAAATAATTGTAAAAAAATATATTAAAATATAATATATAATTAAAGTTGTACTAAGAATGTTAACCATTTAAATTAATTAACATCTAAATAATAAAAAATAAATAGTTTTTTTAGTTTTAGAAAAATAAAAACTAGCAAAAAATATGCTGCTTCTTGGAAATAATTAAAGAAAAAAAAAATATAACAATATAATTTAACTTCTGTTTAGGTCCACCATTTGCTCTTCTCCCTTTTTCTCTCCCTCCGATTATTAGGTCGGATATACCCTACCAGGTGTTGGGCATAGCAAACTGGTATCTATCTTTGGGCACTTTGGTTCGCTGAGGTGCAAGGAATAATGTGGATATGCCTAGGTGGATATGTACTATGTGCGCAGATTGTCTTGCCTAAGCCAGAGATTGATGCTGCGTCGCACCACTAACTCATCCGCTCATTCCAAACTCATTCCGACTCTGACTCCTTCCACTCCCACTCCAACTGCCACTCCCACTGCCAGTTCCAATCCCATCCCACCTCCTGCCACTCCAATCCCAGTGCTGTAATTAAATTATCATGCGAGCAACGTAAAGTTGCCTACTTTTAGGCTGAGACATTGTTGCCACTGCATATGTAAAGATGTCGCGTTGTGGCAAGCGGCAAGTGGAATATGGAGTGTGTTGAGGGCAGTGTAGCAGTAGCAGTAACCGCAGAGTTTACAACACACACACACATACACACACACACACACACATACACTCGATGGGAACGGGTTAACATTAGCGCACTTTTTATGGCCTGCGTTGGATAAGTGCTCGTTGTTTGTAGTCTTTATTATTGTTTTTGTTGTTGTTATTGTTGTTGTTGTACTTCTGCTGCTGTTGTCGCATCTCTATGATTAGCATTGAAATTTATGCCAACCGCAAATGGCATTTGCGGCATCAACAACGACAACGGCAACAACTGCAACATCCTTTTGTGGGCGGTTTTATATCAAATGCTTCATTTTTGATCTTGCATAAACTAATTCATTAATTATTATCATTACAACAACTCACATTTGCCGATCATAAAGTGTGCAGAAACAACAGACAAAATAAATTTTAATTTTGCCAAGGATAATTTAGCTTTATGATTCACAAAATGCATAAAATCGGTCAATAAAACTAGAAACTGCGTTCGAGAACACAATGTAAAATTTATCTGAATTCCATCATCGATAAATTTGGTTTTTTTTTTTATTGAAATTACGATTAACACGATGAGAACCCAGTTGTGAAAGCTATAAAAGTCTGTGAAAATAAAAATAGATAAAAAAAAAATTATGTTTGACTAAGATTTCATTATTTCAAATTGTGCTCGTTGCAATTAGATTTTTTTTTAATCAATTTTGGCATATTTGTCATTTAATTTCCGGTGGCGTTTTCTTGTCTGCAGAAAGAGAACCCAATGATAAAAATACCGATGATTTGGGTGTGGACAAATTATCTCAAAAATATTAAAACAAAGATCTGAAATTTAATATTTAGACGGAAATTATGAGTTTTTTGGTAGCTCAATTTATGATATCGATGAAGTCGATTGACTTTTCTGAAGTGAACTAAATGTACTTAAAATTAACATTTCTAATTTTAATTTATTATATATATATATACATACATGTGATTTGATACAAAGTGAAGTTAGAGAAATATATATATATATATCATATTCAACCTATTTCATTATATATATATCGTTAATCTCTAATAGCAAATTAATATTTTCAAGATTTAAGTCTTTGTTGCAAGTGCCTGCTGTGGGTTGGGCAGTTGGGTGTAGATTGTTGTGGATAGACTGGGTTACGTCTAGTGCCTCTTCTTGGGGCAGCAGCTGTGTTGACCAAATGTGGACTTAGGACGTGCTTTTAATATTTAAAAACTGCTTTTAAAACGTGATAAAACACGTCGAAACTGCAAATAGTTGTAAAAGACACAAAATACAAAAAAAATACAAAAAAAAAAAAAAAAAACTCTTGTTACGTATGTATGTAAATATGTACATGTTCTAGTGCATACATATGTATACATATATATACATACACATGCATATTTATATATAATGCCATCTATTTTTTATACAACGCCCGCAAATCCCCAGCCACTGATGGCAGCCAGCACTGTGGAAGGCAGGCATAGGAATATAAATAAAAAATAAAAAAAAATTAAAATAAAAAATGCGGATAGCATTTTGTGAGTGGTGGACACCAGCAAAGGCAACAAACAAAAAATGTGTAAAGCGTGCATTTACATAATGAAAGATGTAGCAATATGTGACTCTATCTCCGCCTCTTTCCTCACTCTTTCCGGTTTTTTTCTATGTGTGTGTGTGTGTAGGTCCGAGTCCGGTTGCAGCTTTGCAACGGCAAAGGGATAAGCAGCAATGGGACATCATGTGCGTGGCATTTTTTTCTGTCTATATTCGCGTGGGGTAGCGAAAAAAAAAAATTAAATTACAAAATATTGAGGCGAGTAAGAAATGCGCAAAGCACACACACACACACACATATGTATGCATATATGCATATACTATATATATATATACACACACACAGAGACATGCAGTGCACACAGAAGCAGTGTAATTGGTTTGGGTGCAGCCCGCACTGCTTGACGGCCTGGGCGGTAGATGGCGCTCTGAACCACACAGAGAATTAATGTCTTTTTAGATACAAATGCAATTTAAAAGCACGTAAATGTGTGTGTATGTGCGAGTGTGTGTGCGGGTGTGTGTGCGAGTGTGTGTGCGAGACGCCCCAAAAATGCTTTCACATGGTCGCTCAACATCTTTTTCCCTGCTGCTTCTTTACTCTTTTCTCTGATTTTTTTCATACATAATTTTGAATAACATTAAAATTATTAGCTACAAATGGCAAAAAAATGCAAGAAAAAAATCAGCACAAAACTGGGCGTAGCCCTGCAGCAAATGTGCATAATGAGCTCTGGTCACAGTCACAGACATCGTCGCTTGACGACACAATGTGGCCAGTGGCTAGCTGCCTGGCAGCAGGCAGCAGGCTGTCACGCAGGGTGCATTGTGGAGGGGGGAGTGGGGAGTGGGGGCTCTTTGCCGAGATTTACGCGCGACACGTTTTTTTGTTGTTCGTCTTTTTTTCTTTTGGTTTTTTTTTTTTTTTTTTTGTGTCCTTTCTGGGCCGTCGTGGGGCTAAACACTTTTCAGTTGATATCGCAAATTCTTTCTCGCAGCGCTTACACAGTGATATGTGGGCAGCGGCTTTTTATGTCCAGCTGCTGCGGTCTGCATAGCCCATACAGGACTTGAGGGTGGTTGGGGAGAAGGAGGGGGGTTTCAGTGGCTGCATTTGCATGCAATTTGCGTTGTTGATTTTTGGCAGCCTGGCATCCACTTAAACAGACTACAGCGCAAAAAATATAAATATATATATTTGTATATATATATATATATATTTATATATATATATAACAAAGGAGGAGCTGAAGAAAAAGGGCTCGATAAGATGTCGCCACTTTTTCCCTTCGAAACTTAACTGTTTACTGCCCCCTAATTAAATGCTAACTTTTGCCTGGTTTTCGTTTTAAAAATGAATCCAATTCGTTTCAGTTTTGTTGCAGTTACAACTAATGCTTTCAGATATCGATTGTTCAATTTCAAGTTATCGATAGGCTTGTAGTAAACTTGATCCATGAGCAGTTATATATACAAAATTTGAAGTGTCTGCCAAAATCGTCTCGACATTTGATGCTGACCAAGCATATATAGATAAATATATATATATATATATATGTATATAGGAGGCAGAGGGAAGCATCTCCGACCCCATTAAGTATATATATTCTTGATCAGTTTGGTCAGTATCTAGGTTTACATTTTTCATTTTTTCGATAACTGCCTCCGTTTCCCGTTTGTCGATAAGTTTTGATTTCCGATAGCAATATATGCAATAGTTTTAAACGCTGAATCAACTTTTTTTGCATATAATAAATCAATTACCCACATTTCTTTAAGATCGGTTAAGAAACACCCAAGTTATGCTAAAATTTATATTCTGATATTGATCTCATTTCTAACAGCAGCCGCAAGCAGTTTCTGCAAGCAGTTTTAAATTTGCAAGCGCATGTTTAAGAAAGAGATGGCATGCTAGTCGATGCGAACGTTTTTTTCTGTCTACTCAGCAGATTTCCGTTATCCACAATTGCATGTGCGTATATATGTATGCAGGTAACTATGTATGTATGCATGTGTTAATGTGCTTCCATCCAGCCAATTAGGGATCATTTCGGGCTTGTGAATAAAAATCATGCGCTGCAATTGTTTTTTTACTCCTCAAGTTTTGCTATATGAAATGGGTTGGCCAAATCAAAATTAGAATATATATTGAACAGCTGTCTTTAGGGTATATCGAAGTCGAGATCATTCGACTACAGCCGTCTTACTTGTTTCAAGTCAGGTTTTGACTACAATTGATACCAAATAATATCTAAAATGCAAATTTAAACACATTTCAAGTCAAGTTAAAAATATGTGATTTGTGCCAACGAGTGGTGAATGAGGAGCAAGAGGTGCAGGAGGGGGAGGAGGTGGAGGGAGTTACCGTCTCCAGTCAGGTTGTGCGTTATTCCTTCTGCGGCAACCAGCCAACCATCGATTTCTACACTAGCAAATCTGGTCAACAAAAAAGCCATCAGCCAAAATCAATTAACGCCAATAAAACCAAAACCGGCTTGAAATTGTGGCTAAGCATTTTGCTTTGATGGCCATGAAATATGGATTGCAAGTAAAATGCTCAGTGAACTGTGTGCAACTGCAACAAGCAGTCAGGTGACTCTGAGCCAAGTCGCTGGCTGAGATCAACTGCAGTTAGAATTATGACAGCATGTCGAGCTCAGCTCATCGCTATCGCTGCTGTGGTCTGCGCCTGCGCCTGTGCCTGGCCAGCGTTCGGCCGCACCATGGATCGCTGCTCCTTGGCACTGGAGATGGCCAACTTGGGCGTTCCCTTCGATCAGTTGGCCAGGTGGACTTGCCTCGCCAGACACGAAAGCGCATTTCGCACCGATGTTTTTGGCTCCGACAACTATGGCATCTTCCAGATTGGCAACCACTGGTGCAAGCCCAGCAATAAGCGATACTCCCAAAATGCCTGCTCCTTGCGCTGCGACGATCTCTTGACCGATGACATAACCAGTTCCGTTCAATGTGCCCAGAAGATTCTCCACAAGCGAGGCTGGTCTGCCTGGGCCTCGTTGCCCTTGTGCTCGGCGGTGCTGCCACCCATCGATGACTGCTTCGAAAGTGACCCACAACTGGCATAAAATGTTCAAATATTTTAATCAAATATTAAATGTTTTTATTTCAATTTTCATTGATTTATATTTTATAATACTAATAATATTTATGCAGTTGATCAACAATAAATGTTGGCCTGTGTTGCTATCGATAATTATCGATATATGTGAGCAATTATCGATCAGATGAAACAAACTTGATCTGCTCAAAAAGTTTCCAAGATCCATGTGTTTATATAGACAGCTGCTCCTTTTAGCCCTGATCCGGTTTAGGAATGAATATACCTTATGGTGGAGGGAGGAACTGTAACAAGAGTTATCTTAGATCTAAGCCACGCCGTAGTGAGTAATCATTGTGCATTATGTGTTTTGAAAAGTGCTTTAATATATATTTAAAATATAATAAAAAAAACATTTTGAAAAGTGCTTAAATATAATTTTAAAATAAAAAAATATAAAAAAAACATTTTGATAATTGCAAAGATTTAAAAATGAAAAAGCATTTTGAACATTATAAACAAAATTAAAGTCTTTCAATTAAATCACAAATGAACTGGTCAAAATAAAATCAGTGGCTAAATAATAATTTCTAAAAACTAAATGTTTGCCACGCCCCATTTAAACATCATAAAAGATGCGCCAATTTTATGAAATATTTCTAAATAAGCGAAAAAATACATTGCAAAAAACAATAACTTGTTAAACTCATATATATATATAGATATATATAGTATATAGTCAAGTTTAATTAATCATTTCTCATAATTATACTTTGTGGCACACACCACATTTGACTTGCCACAAGAAGCAAGCGTGTTAAAATTTGATTTTATATTTGTTTTTTATTTTGATATTGTTATCATATCGTTATTTTATATATATAGTGACATATCCAGATCATGCAGATCTCTCACTGCGACAACAACAACGCGCAGATCCCTTATTCATTATCAGCATAAGCAATCAAACCTAACGGCATATTCTAGCATAAGCAATTTTACTGTAAATAATGAAATAAGACGCAAATGCGAGGTTTCATTATTGATTAAAACAGTAGCATAAGAAAAGTTACATTTTGTACACCAAACACCAAACTGAACAGACGCGTTTTGATGAATAAAGAATTATATATTTTGTTTTAAATCAAATACCGTAATCAGACATTCAATTATATATATATTATGTGTAGAGTATGTGGTATTATATAAGACATTATGCAATAACTTCTCAAAGTTCTTTCGATTTACAACGATAATTTAGTTGTTGTTGTTCTGTTTGTTGTTGCTATTTGTTGTTGTGGTTGTTGTTGTTGTTGTTTCATCCTGCGTTTGCGTCGCTTGCGCGCCTTGCGCCGCAATCGGTCAAATTCTCTGATGTGATAAACAATGAAATTTTTAAACTCGTCACCCTCATATTGACGACAGGACATTGTGAATAAAATTAGTGAATTAACATAAAAAAAAATTCTTATATCATAGTTGGGGGAACTAGAATTTGGCCCATGCTTGTTGCCACGCTTCTCATTATGCTGCTCCCATTCCCATTCCCATTGCTGTTTCTTTTGCTGCCTGTGATAGTTGTCGTAGTTGTGCTTGCGTACCTTGGGATTGGGCAGATGCTCATAGTCGCTTTTGCTGAGGTTGCGTTTGCTGGCCAGTTTGAAATGTTGACGTAAATAATCGTAAATGCTCATGTTCCGAATTGTGATGAAATTGTTGCAACAGTTGCCGCTGATTTTGTAGCAGCAGCTGCCGTCCATTGTCGTTTGCCTGTTGAATGGTCCCGAATTGTGCAGCGCCACATGCTGTAGATACGGCCAACTGCCGCACGCCACCTGCGTGCGTGTTGGAATCGTTTTGATGGTGTTAATTCTTGTTGTTGTTGTTCTTGTTGTTTTTAGCAGCATTGGCTTCGTTTTGTTGTTGGCATCGCGAACATGTTTATCTACAGCAGTGGCTGCAACGCGTCAATGATCAGCAATCAATGGGCCCCAGAACATTTTTGATATTTTCGTATCGTCTTCGGTTAAAAAGAATTGGCGACCCAAATGTACAAACTCCTTGAGCGACAATTGGCCATCGCCATTCTTGTCTATCACAGCAAATGAAATGGCAGCATCCTCCTCGGTCAGTCCCAGACAGCGGAAGAAGAGCTTATATTGTTCGAGATCCAAGTGGCCACTGTGATCAAAATCAACGGCCTGCAAAACAATTATAATTCAATTAATTGTAAACAACAAACAAAAGACACACATTTACCTTAAACAAATAAGGCAAAAAGCGTCCAATGCGCTTGGCCATTTTCTTGTCGTTAAGTCGATGATGCAAGTCGGTCAGAAACTGCTCAGCAGTCACCAGATTGTATGGAGTTATTTCCCCAAACTGTTCCTCCCACGTTTGCTTAATAACATCGTTGAATTCGGCGGCCACCTCTGGCTTCAGGTGGCCCAAGTCGCTAAAGCGTTTGGCCAGCAAGTTGAAGTCATCGTACGAGATGACACCGTCGTGATTTACATCCATTATGCGATGCAATGTTCGCATTTTGCGGCGCCAGAACTCAGAGTCGCCCTAAAAAACAATGAAATCCAAAAAAAAAATCAATTCAAATGTTAACGGAAAATTTATAACTGCTTGCAGCGTATGACTGCTTGATCGATAACAATGGCAAGTCTAGTTTAAACACTGCTTGGCATAAGCAGTCCTTTTGTTAAAGAAGGAACTCCTTCAACTGCTTGCTTCTACAATTCACGACAATATTATTAAGAAGTAGACCAGACTCAAACCGCTGGCAGTGAGTTCAAAAACCACATGAAACCCAAAATGGGACAACACAAAATACATTTTTAAAACATATATACAAAAATTCAAATTCACAATTCGAGTTCTGACGGTTGAAAGGCCTGTTTTGGTTCACTCACCCGTTCGCTTCGCTTCACATTAGCATTTCGGCGGCGTCTCTCAAACTCATCATCCGAATCAGAATCGCTGTCGCTTTCGTCGCGTCGCTGAGTTGCTGTTCCAGCGTTCTTCTTTGAATATTCGCGAACGGACTGCAGCACGAATGGTGATGAGCGAAGCACGGCCTGCTGCCATGATGATGTATATGTGGCACCATTAGCTAGCCGCTGCAAGCAATACACGAAATAAAAAGATCAACTTTAGTTAATTCTTCAGTTACAATATAGACCATATAATTTTTCACTGCTTGCTCTGGTGTGCGCACTGCTTGCTCTCGCTCTCTCGCTCAATGTTATTTCAAAACCAACAACCAATTATATAAATCTTTCTGTTAATGTTACACAAATCTGGCGCTCATGCTGCGCACTGTCCTTCATATGCTCAAACACATAAAAACATATTCACACCACAAACTGTGCTCATAATTTACATGCGATGTTGTTATTGTTACTTTTAAGGTCGATTCTAGATTCTTGTTGTGACTGACCGGTTTTTGACAACAGCTTAACAGCGCACCACAAACAAAGCAGACTCCATCGATAACAGAGCACGCATCGGTTTTAACAGCAGTTACGGTTCGACAATCGCCATGTGGGAATGTTCACCATGTTTTCTTGACTAAACCGCTTGACCTTCTGATCGATTGCGAGAGAAACAATTTAGTTTGATTTTGGTTCAAAGAAATATTTTAGGAATCACAGCCATACATAAATTAAAAATCGAATGGTTTGCTGTACATTTTAATGAGTTTTTGTTTGTCGACATTGTCAAAGATAAGTTATTTTTTCTCATTTATTTTCTTCTCTGCGTTCTACTTTGTTTTTAATTACAATCGTTAAAGTTGTTAACAAGTTCAGGGAGTTGAAATTTTGCTGTAGACTCAAGATAATTGTGGAAATGATATTAGGGTTGAATATGATGATATCATTATCAAACGTAAGAGTCTGCAAAACAAGTTTCTCTCATTTGAATACCAAATCGCAAATTGTGTGTTCAAGAGCCACACACAAACCAAAAACAGGTAGTCCTCAAATCAAACAACATTTGATTTGCATACAATTTAATTGTGTGTTGAAAAAAGCGGAAGGCTTACAAAAAAGTCGAGCAACAGGTCACAAACAACAATAAAAACAATTCAAGCTGCTAGATGGTGCTAGCGTTTGCTAGGATTGCTAAAATGGGTTTGCGTCGCGACTAATCACATAAAAATAATCGGCAAACTTTCTTTTCGGAGCTGTTACTCTTTTCATAGAGTTTGCAAAGTACTATTTTTTCGGGTGAGGGTTGGAAAGTAGAGGAAATGTCATTGTTGTTGATGCAGTGCTGTTTTATTTATGGGGGTGAGTGGTATAGGAAAAGTTACCGTTATCTTGATCTATATATTTTATTTGACATATTTACATATTAACTATGTCGTAGGTGATCTATTTTCAACATTTTTATACAGTTCGTGCCACGCTTCCAAATTTTTTTAAACCTCGCTTTGTTTCTCTCTCACACATCATGCACAGCGGCCCCATTTTTCTTGTTGTTATAACAGATGTCCCATTCCACCCTCTCTCTCTCTCTCTCTCTCTCTTTTTTAACTTAAGCGCTTCTCTTTGGGCTCTTTATAATCAAATTAACACACACATTGTAAGTGTGTATGTAAGAAATGCGCTTACATTATTGATGCAATCGCCCATTGGAAGCGGCAAGGTGGAGATGGACTGCTGCTGCTGCTGCAAAGCGCCCACTGTTGCGGCCATATTGCGTTCCAGGATTTCTCTTGAAGTGCGCAAAAGTCCGCGGCTTACAATGGAAAAAGCCATGCTTATTTCTGATGTTGTTGTTCTGCTTTCAATTTTAACAGTAAATTGTGAATATTGTTTGTTGTCTCTGCTCTTGTCCCTTATGTGTGGATATCAGGCGACAAATAATGTGCAAGCTGACTGCGCTGCTAATGTTAATGTTACTTTTATATTTATATTTGCAGTTGCAGCGCGCATTTAACAACCGGTTTCAAGTCACACAACACTTAACAAACAATATATAAAAAAATTTCAGTTGTATTTGCTTTTGCGTATTACACTTTGCTTTAACTTCTTTTTTTCTCTTTTCTTCTTCAAACTTCTTTCCGTTAAACACAACCGTTCGCTTGCGCGTTCGAATTCGTTTTAACAGAGGCCGTTGCGTCGAAAAGCAATGAAAACATCGTCGACGGCGACTCTGTATCAGAAGCGGTGGTGTGTGCGTGTGGCTGTGTGAGTGTTTGTGTTGGATATGTAAAGAGAGGAGTGCAAAACATAGAAGGGCTGCCTGCAGCAATGTTTCCAGAAAAACAAATTACAAACGCGAACACATGTATGTAGTCGGCATTGTTACTAACAACACAGCAACAGATGTTGCAGGCCGGTCAGTGACTTTGAAGCCGTTGCACATACTGTGTATTATGTGAATTAAACTAATAAATGCATCCAAATTTAGGCAAATGTACAGTAGTTAATATGCTTATTAATAAAGTAAACAAAAGTTTACCAAATGTCTGACGACCGGCGCTTTAAAAGCACCAGCCTTACGTACATACATACATACGTGTATACATGTTTTTATGTATATACACAAAATGTAACGAACGGCCAAGCAAGTTTTCTGTTTTCAGTTTTCTGTTGTTGTTTTGTTCTACTTCTGCTTCATTACCTCACACACAAGCGCACATAATCAAATATTTACCACATGTATATTCTACATGTGCATACATACAAATATAAATACGCATATATACAAGTGAATGTGTGTCTCATACAATTATGTAGTCAATATCAGCGATCCTGCAGCAGCTGTAGCTAACAGTATCAGTATAAGGGGAAGGAGAAAGATGACTTAACAACATCTAACAGCTGTAGTGCATCAGCTGATAGTCTACAGATGCACGCGTACACACACGCACACACACAAACATATATATATATATATATTTGTACTCTTGCTCTTTACAGAACCAAATACAAGTTGGCTTGTACTGTAAACGGCGTCTGCTGGCGCTATTGAATTGCTGTTGTTGCATTCGGAGTGCAATGCACTTGGACTCTATTCTGTTAGTGTAGTGTGTCTAGTTTCTCTCTGTGTGCGTGTGGTTGTAAGCCTGCATGTTTACAAGAACAACGCATAGCCGTTGGCTGACTACCAAAACGTCACGTAACAATCCCCAGCCGAGTTCAGCCGAATTGAATGCATTCAATTTTCGTACTGTGTATGCTAAACATCAACTGGTATATAAGTCACCGTATCAGACTAAATAATATGCTGTATGTTTTTGCAACTAAATAAGTACATTATATACATTATACATGTGTGTGTGTACTTATAATCCAAGAGAACAGAATTAAGAACTACTCGGTCCACAAATAAAGGGGTTACACACAGATGTACATTGCATGTATGTATGTATAGTCTTTTGAAGTTCAGTTTGCGTTATTTTCTCATTGTAATTCGGTTTGACATCTGTTATAGTTTTGATACCCTTACTTAAACTATTATAATTTCGAGATGCAGTCTGCAATTCTTTTATGAACAGTGTTAAGTTACTACCGTTAACGATACCTTAACTCTAGAAATTTAAATAGAAGATGGAGTAGCGCAAAACCTGTTTAGATTCAAACTCAGAAAAAGCAAGTGGTTTTATGAGATACTCCGGTTTTATTGGGACAACCGGAAAATAATTAAACTTAGTAGAAAGCAGGCAATGCAAGAGCAAGAAGTTTTCGGTGTCTGTCTCTTTTTTATTGTTGGATTTTTCTTTTTTCTTTTGCGTAGCTTGTGCGTATTATTCTCTTCAAGGTTTGCTTAATCGTACGTTCGAGATTTCCGCAACGCCATTTAATTTTTGGCGTACGTGTTGCGCCCCATGGTTGTCTGTTTGTCTGCTGCACTACAATAACAACAACAAACCCACAGTTGAAAGTTTTCAATACTGGTATTTTAATATTTATTGCTGCTGCGTTCAGCAGAGATAACAGTGGTGCAATATGAGGGCGTGCGCGCCGGATTGTTTAATCGGTTGCTGTTGCTTTTGCTTTTGTGTTGGTGTTGATTTTAGCACGACACATCGCCCCACAAGCGGAAACTGTGCTATTTTTTACTTTTGCTTTTCATCTGCTTAATGCGACTCTGTGTTTGCGCTTGCGTGTAATGTAAATCTCTATAAATATATATGTGTGTGTGTCTGTCTGCATTTGTATTTTTGTGGTTGGTGGCGTTGCCAGCTTTCTGAAAGTGCGTACGTGCTAAATGTAACGTGTCCTTTTTGTTGTCGTAGGTTCTGAAATCTAGGCGCTGGCATTGCATAGATACATATGAATATACATGTGGGTTAGGATACACACACGAACGCATACAGCTAACTTGATGGACATCCACAACTATTGCCTTATCAGCGACCTGCTTAAGAAATTATTTCATTTATGTTTTATCAGCGGACTTGTTTGTATTCAATATTATTTTGTAAGAGCTGTGTGGTCGCCATTTCTTGTAAAGATTAGATTCAAAATACACAACAACAAAAAGCGAGGGTAGCTTGACGAATGGTTTGCTTTAGTTTAGTTACTCACTAGATACATACATTCACGTGTGTATGTATGCATGGCGCGTAATGTAAGCGTGGATTTATTGTGCCTGACGTGAATATGAAAACAGTGCAAAATGCGTAAATAAGTCAAATTAAATTATTCACGAAAATCACTCTGTCCACTGCATATTTATTAGGTATCTCATGTACGTGTACATATGTGTTTATTGTCTGATCGGCATAAATTCTAAAATCATTAGAATTCATTAATGAAAGTTTCTTTTCATATAACTAAAATGCCAGCCCTCGCGTAACCAGTTGTTCCAAACATATTTGAGCAAAACAACAAACTTTAATGAAACGAACGAATAAGATGCACAACTGGTAAACAAAGTTTTTAATTTATGTATATATACAAATGTGTCTTTGTGTGAGTGTTTTTTGCCGTTTGCTTTAAGCTGGCAGAGTTCAAGTTTGTGTATTCACAACGATCGCCGAAGCTCTAAACGAGATGTATACTTAAATCACTTGCTAATGAAGGATTAATAAATAAAAGCTAGAAACTAAAAGAAGCATTTTAGCAGAGCGATTGGCCTTGTGTGGCAAACAAAAAACAACAAAAACTGTTTTATGAGGCATACTGAGTGTTATATACCCTACCACCAGTTGCTCACATTTTAATACCATTAAAAGTTTAAAACACCAATTAGTATTATGGACGGTAAGCTTTTCTATATGACATAGTGATCTGATCTGGTGACTTCGACATACATATGATATATGTGTTCATCGTACACGTTTCAGCCTAAGTTGACAAGAGTGTAACGCAAAAAGTAAAAATCAAAACAAACCACGTGAAACGTCAAAGCAAACAGCAGCATAAGCCCTATATATGGATGTCTGTGTATGCACATATATGTTTGTGTGTATGTGTGATTGTGGTGGTATTACAGCTGTTGTAATTCATTCTAGAGGCTTCCACACTTTTAGCATTAACAGACTCTCAGTGTGGATACAGTACACCCTTGATAAAAGTTAAATAATTGAAGAGTGGAGAGGAAAATCAATTGATTGCGTAATAATATGCATTGGTCGACAGTGAATTAGAACGCTTAAGCAAGCTCCTGAATTTAAATTTGCTGACTGATAATTTATGTACATATTTACTTGAATTTACTTACGCTTGACTTTCCTTTGCATGCAAAACTAATGGCGTGTATGTAAATATTTTGTGTGTTCCTTGTGGGGAGTGCTTACTGTAACAAGCTGCTAAGTGGAAAACGCCAGAATTCTACCGTCGATGGTCAATGCGATGCTCAATTCTACATTTATGGCTATTTTAAGGCGGCAGATAGCTTCGTTTTTATCTCTCAATCAAAATAAAGGTAATTTGTTACTTTGGCGACTTTGTGGCCAGCACGTACGCCAAAAGATATTGAGTATAAACAAAATTGTAAAATAATTACAAAAGACGTAAACAACAAAATGCCGCGGGAACCTTAAGGTTCTTATCTAATTACAGTTTGGAGTCATGGATTAATGAATCGTTGCTTGCGTCTAAAAGTGAAACATATCGGCTTTTTGCATTTACTTTTAACAGATGATGCAAGGGCATTAATATCACATGATGGGTCCGAGAAAACATCGGATCAACGATAACATTTTAGTTAGTTATCTTATGAAACAAACTCACATTGATATTATGGGGAAGCTAGCAAAAGACGTCAATGTACTTGCAAAAAACAAAACAAAAGAAAATAAAATGGTATATAAAATACGGCGAATTTTCAGCCTATAAACTTTTTATCTAGTAATACCAAGAACAAAATCTATTTGGAAATTTGCGCGGTAGGTGCATATTTGCGTCAAGGCAAGCCTGTAAGCGCCAGTGTTGCCTAATGACATGTCATTCAATATTCTGTATTAAAATGAAAATATCGAAAAAAAAGTGCTAATTAATTTCGTGAGTATTTTTTTTTAGATCTCGACATAGAACATTTTTATATCATTGTGTTGCCACATAAATTTCTTGCGATATTTAATATAACTGATTCATTTTTTCATATTGCCCAGAATTCGTGTTATAAAAAATAAAAAGCCAGTCCATATATCGATATATTATGAACAATATACCGCGATATTTGGAGCCAGCGCCTGTCACCATTCATCGACGGGCTGACAATGTAGAAAAAAGAAGAATTGCAACAGCAGAAGCGGAATAGATTTATTGATTTTAATATAAAATTTCTGGAAGAAGAGTCTACACACGGTCCATACACTAAAATTAATAAATAAATTAAAGTTATGGAAGCGCTGGTCAATTATAGCAGCGAGGACACCTACGACGACGATGCTGGCGGCGAGCTAAGGGTAAATACTCAACACGAATTCCATCGAATTGAATTGAATTGAAAATGAGTACCGAATGTATTTTTTCGGTGTATACATTTTATCGAGGCATGCTTCATGCAAGTGTGCCTCATCTTATGTGTGTGTGTGTGTGTGTGTGTGTGAGTGAGTGTGTGCGTGAATGTAAGTGCCTGTGTATTGTGTATATTCATCAATCTCAAATCAAAATAGTAGCTCCTTCCACCTCATGCTCCCCGTCCTATACCCTGCCCAATATTTTTTTGTGTATGTAGTTATACCTAGTGCTTTATTAAAATAATTCGAATTTGCTGTTTCTGAATAGTTGAAAAATTCCCCTAGGCACCAACAACAGCAGCAGCACAACCATCTACCACACGGAAGCGTAGCTCGCCCACTCATGCAACAACATCTGCGGCCCGTCGCCGATCACGCTCGCGTACTCCGCCAATAACAGCTGTAACATTTAAAACAGCCATAGCAGCAGCAGCAGCAGCAGCAGCAATAGCAGGATCAGCATTTGAGGAGTCAACCAAGTCGTCGATATCAAAGCGAAAGAAGGCCAAAAACAAAGGCAAAAACGAGCGTCACAAGACGCGACGATATCGCCATCGTCGTTCAAGCAGCGACAGCGCCAGCAGCGCCACTGACAGCAGCGACACCGACAGCAAAGATAAATCGAAGAAATCTCGGGCTACTCAGTCGCCGCTGTCAAAGGTGTCCACAACACCGCCGCTGCCAGCTGGCGGCAATCGTCATGGCCATCATCGTCAGCATCGCCACCATCATCATCGTCATCATCACAGGAGCCGTGGCAGTCGCCATAATAACACCACCAGCAGCAACAACAACAACAACAACAGCGATGAGGTAAACTCTTGTTGCATTTGTCATTGATACTTAACTGCCTCATATAAATATGAATACTGTGCTAAAATTAACAACAGCTACTAAAACAAAGGAACAAAAAAAAAAAACAAGAGAAGCTAAGAATATGCAAATTTAGCACTTTGCCTTTTTATACCCTTGCACAGAGTATCCCAATTTTGTGCTAAAGACTCCTCACAGCCATATAATATAATGATCCGATGTTTTTACTTTACTTACACTGGTACCTCTGAATTGACTAATGGGAGATGAATCTATTGATGTTTAATTGGAATACCCTCTGCAGGCATAGAATACAGACTCGAGAAATTTCTTTTATTTTAAACCAGAGTCTTCTTCTAAAAAATAATTAAATAACCATTTTTTATATCTAAAAAGTGAACATCAAAACGCACTTTAATCATCAGTTCGAAATGCAGTTCCATTAAGCTGTGCATAGATATACAAATATTTGTATGAGGCATATGTATATATATATATAGTTATAGATAAGTTTGCTTAACCCTTTTTACATATTGAGACATGTGCTGGGATATATATGTACATAATATATATAATTGAATGTCTGATTACGGTATTTGATTTAAAAAATAGAATTCTTTATTTATCAAAACACGTCTGTTCAGTTTGGTGTACAAAATATAACTCTGCTTATGCTACTGGTTTAATCAATAATGAAACCTCGCATTTGCGTCTTATTTCATTATTTACAGTTAGGTTAAATTTCTTAGAATATACAGTTAGGTTTGATTGCTTATGCTGAGGCGCTGGCGCCGTCGCAGTGAGTGTGGACATGAGAGATCTGCATGACGTTACAGTTAGGTAAAATTGTTTATGCTAGAGATCTGCATTATGTTACAGTTAATATACAGTTAGGTCTAATTGCTTATGCTGATAATAAATAAGGGATCTGCGCGTTGCGCCGGCGTTGTCGCCGTGAGTGTGGACATGAGAGATCTGCATGATGTCATGGTCTGGCTATGTCACTTCCCCATCCCTTAGAAATTGGCTTGTCCTCAAGCGTTAAGTCGCTAAGTCGGCGTTTTTCACGGTTGCTTCGTCTTCATTTTCGATGGTTGGTGTCCTTGCTGCATCATTCTTATGTTTGATTATATTATTCGTTTTGGTAAATTTTTGCATTTGAACAAAGAATAGCTTATAATTACTATTGAGAATATTGTCATTAATGTTAAGCTTATGATTATCAGGGTAATATTAGTTCTTGTATGTACTCTTATGAGTTATGTTTTAGTTATATTATTACTTATATAAACGGTTCGTGTAAAATCGGATATTACATTTGTTATTTGGATATCTTATAATTGTACAGTGCAGTTGGTTGCTTTGATAATGTTCTTTCCTAAAATTTCAATTTTTTGTGGTATACAATTTTGATTAGGTGTGACTTTGGGTAAATACCAAGTTAATGTTTTTATATTTAACAATTTTTCTGAATCAACATTTAATTAATTAATGTTATATTTGTTTATATTTATTTTCCTTTTTCTTTTTGAACTTGGTTTTGTAATGTATTATTTTCCTTCCTCTATTCGTTTCTTCAAAGTGTTTGTTATCTAACTGTTTTATTATCCCTGTTTTCCTGAATGGATTTTTTATTTTTGATTTGACGAGTGGCATTTCTCTATTCTTTGTATCTACTTCGTAAGTTTTTCTTGTTTCGTTTTACTTATTGATCTTTTTCATTTTATTCAACTGGGTATCGTATGCTGGTGATCCGGCATAAATAAAGATATCTACCTGTAGTGCTATGTATTGTTTTATGATTATAAGTGTAAAGTATTATTTCGAATTTTGTTAATTTATTTTCTTCATTTGTGTCCGAATTATTTATTCTTAGTTTTTCGTTGATTGTTTTATGAAATCGCTCTAAGTCTGATATTCCATTCTTGCTTGTTGTGATTTGAATTTTAACATTTTCTGAATCCAACCAAATTTTTAATGCTCTACTCATGAATGCTGAGTCTTTGTCTGCTTTTTCATCCATCTGAATTTGATGAAATCCTTTGGCTAAATCAATTGTTGTGAAATATTTTCCTAACTTGTCTAATATTTCGTCCATTACGGGTATGGGAAATTTATCGCTGATTGTTTTTTCGTTAGGGCTGCGATAGTCCACGACTATTCTGTATTTTTTCTCTCCTGACGCATCTTCCTTGGGTACTACCCAAATTGGAGAACAATATGGTGAATTTGATGGTCGTATAATGCCTTGACGCATAATTTCTTTCATTTGTCTGTTAACTTCCTCATCATAGCTTTGAGGATATCTATAAGGTTTCCTATAACAAGGATCCTTATTTTTTGTATTGATAGCATGTTTTACAGTATTTGCGAAAGTCAAATTGTCACTCTCTTTATACTGAATGTCGCTAAATTCAAACAAAACTTTTGTTAACTTAGACTTTTCCTCCTTATTTAGATGTTCTAATCTGAACTGATTACCTTCAACTAATTCATTTTCTAGTGCGTATGCTGTATGTATATCTCTTGTTAGTGGTGGGACTTTGTATTCTTTTTCTATGGTTTCGTTATTGTATTTGAATAAAAATTGAAAATCATTTAGTCTCACAAATTCGTCTTCGTAGTTGATCTCAGTTTTACAATCCTTAAGGAACGTTCGGCCTAAGAGGATGTCATAATTTTTGGAAAAATTATAAATGTAAAACTTTTGATCTGTCGGGCAAAGTTTGATAGGAGCTAATGATATGCTCGTATTTAATTTTATTTCTCCATTTATTGTTTGGCAAGTAGTATTTTCTCTTGAAGTTTTGTAATTAAAGAAATTTTTATTCATTAAATTTACTGATGAACCTGTATCTATTAAGCATCGCAAGTTTTGATTATTCATAACTATTCTTATGAATGGGATTCTGTGTTCATTTCCGAGGCTGGTAGATGAAAATTTTCATTCCATTCCATTTTTGATTGTCCACTATTACTAGGTCTTTGTCTTTTCATTGGTTGGTTGGGTCTACTATTATTATTTGATTGATAAAGATTTACAAGGATCACAGGGTCCTTATGCGGATAACAGTTGATTTTCGCGGAACACTAGTACGTTGTCCTGAAAGGTATACGACGTTTCACGATATTTCACTATTATCCTACCGACTGCGCCAATTGAATATCTGATTACGGTATTTGATTTAAAAAATATAATTCTTTATTCATCAAAACAAGTCTGTTCAGTTTGGTGTACAAAATATAACTCTTATTTCATTATTTACAGTTAGGTTAAATTTCTTAGAATATACAGTTAGGTTTGATTGTTTATGCTGAGGCGCTGGCGCCGTCGCAGTGAGTGTGGACATGAGAGATCTGCATGATGTCATGGTCTGGATATGTCACTATATATATGTATATGGTACTTGCATACATTTGTCCCTGCATATATTTATATGTTACTCTCTTCAAATTTCTATTGATGGTCTAAATATGAATATTTCCAAATACGTTTTGTGTTTGTCTGGTTGCTTTCCTTTAGTCCGATCTCAACAAGACCTCCAATGGCATCCAGTGTGTCTGAAACTGTGTCTGAAACTGTGTGTGTGGGTGGCTTTTTATATGTGCATCTGTAGTTTTAGCGAATGTTGGTGTTGGGTTCGAGGTTGTTGTAACAACTCTATTAGTATCTATTATCTACCCAATCTTTATCATAATTCTAATTCTAATTTATATTCGTATTTTGTTATTAAAACATATTTAAGCTTAAGCTTTTATGCAACCTTTATATTTATATATGACTAAAATATACAATTTTATTATTGTTATTATTATGTAAACAAACCAAAAACAAAACCAAACCAAACCAAACCAAAAAAAAAAACCAAAGAAAAGAAAATGTTTTGAGATCGACCGGGACGGCGACCTCGATTAAAAAAAAAACATGCCTTAGAGAACTGAAAACTGTTAACTAACTGGGACGTTTAAGACACGATATGATAACGATAACGATAAACAGTTGAACGCAGACAGTTTTAGAGTTATTAGAGTTGTTCCAACGCGCCCAACAGGGTATGTGTCCCACTCCTTTAACTCCTTGAAAACACACTCTGACCGCATGGTTGCGACAAAGAGAGAAAGATGAGCGAGAGGCATCAATGTGAGTATTCCAAAACATAAAATAATCAAACAAATACAAAAACTTAGCATTTAATCCACATACTTATAAACCTATCAACTGTGATATCGATCGATCCAATGATTATCACAACGCACAACTCCGAAGCGAATGTCCAAATATTTCTTGCAGCAGCGTCAGCAGTCAGAACAGCCACAAGAACAACAACAACAACAACAACAACACCCACAACTACAACAACCACATCGAATTCATCACATCCGCTTCCATATTCGCATGGACCAACAGGAAACAGAGCCGTAATCAAAAGAAACTTTTAATGGTTGCTTCTTATACAAGAACTTTGTGCGATCGACTTTTGTCCACTCTTTTATTATGTTTTTGTTATACATATTTTGTTTCCTTTCATTTTACGCTCGTTTTGCTGATTGGTTCACAAATGTATTAATACAAATTTCTGCTACCCGTTTCTATCGTTACAGGATGCACCAGCACGTGGCCGCCACCGTGACACTGATCGCAGTCGGGAGAAGGAACGTGATAAAGACTACAGCAAGGTAATTGCCAGCAACCAATCCAGCAACATTCATTTTTCCAATGATACATGCACGAGCAGGAAAGTGGCTCCGTTGTCCGTTTCATATTATTAATCTCGTAGATCTCGTAGGTTATTTGCTATGGATATTACTAAATTATCTAAATTGTTTTGAAATATTCGCTAGCGTTTACCCATTTGTGTTTCTACGTCCGACTTAAAACATTCACATGGGAAATAGCGAAGGTTTTCAATAGCTTTTTTTGTTGACAAACAATTCTTCTGGATTCGCCGGGAACAACTCTCTGTTAGATTGGTTTATTTGTCACAGAGATAGCCGTTTTATTGACAGGACATTGGCAGCGGGAGATGGGTTTGCTAAATAAGCTATAAGCTCAGAAGGGAGCACAAAATATCTATGAATCCCTATAACAATAATTTATGATAAATGTTAGAAATACATTTCGTATGTGATGCAAAATTAAGCAACTATGAATGCCATTTCACTTGTGGCATTTTTTTCACTATTGCTATACTACTCGTGCCTGTGTCATTGGAATGTGGATGTGTTTGAGTTATATGGGAGATGATTATCAGAGAGTAACCATTTGTTATTTACAGAGCGAGCGGCATCATCGCACCAAAGAGACTAACAAGGAGAGCGACTACAAGCATGAGCGTGAGGAGCGACGCCATGGCAGCGGTAGTGGCAGTGACAGAGACAGGGATAGGGATTGGGACAGAGAACGTAATCGCAGTAAAGAGGTGCGCCATAGCGAGAGCTTGCGCTCTCACAACCCATCATCGTCATCAGCTATATCAACGAGCTACAAATCTCACTCACAACAGCAGATGCAGCAGCAGCATCACTCATCAAAGCAACGGCCCCAAGATGAGCGTGTGCGTCGTCGCCTCGACTCGCCGACCCGTTCACGTTCGGGTTCACGTTCCCGTACACGCACGCCGATTGATACGCCGCCACTACGCAGGCGTCAGGGTCAGGGTCAGCAGTCGAAACGCAAATATCGCCGGCGGGAATCGGGCGATTCTAGCAGCCGTTCCAGATCGCCAGTCGAGCGTCCACCGGCCCATGTGCGCAAGTCAAGTGATGCCGATCCGCATACCAGAGTCTATTCAACAGCTGGATTGTTGCAGGGCAAGCTGACATTGTCGCCGACAGCATCCCTCTCAACAGCAGCCGCATTGAATACTGTCGCCATCTCTGCAGCTGGCAGCGGTGGTGGCGCTGTAGGTGGCGGTGGAGGCGTCGGTGGCGGTGGTTTGCTGCCAACGCCCAACTATGCACCAAAAATACCATCGTTAATGTCACTGGAACTGAATGCGCCTCCAAGTGTGCTTGATGGGCAGCCATCAGCTGTACAGCTGCCGAAATACTATAATCCCGGTATTGTGAATGCCAACCGCTATGCGGAGCAGCAGCTGAAGCGTAAACTAATCTGGGGCTCCAAGAAGAACGAGGACTCGGCCAACAAATGGGGCAATGCGCACTTCTCTCAGGACTCGGACGGCAAGGTGGCATCCAAGTTTATGCGACTCATGGGCATCAAGAATGCCAATAACACTACTCATGCCAACGACAACATCATCAACAGCAGCAGCATCACCACTAGCACCTCCACATGCGCCGGCAATACAAGCAGCAGCGGCAACAGCAACCCAAGCAATGCGGTTGCCAATACCGATGCCATGAATGAGCCCAGCACTAGCAATGGCAGTGCCAGCAGCACCATCCCTGTGGCACCTGTGCCAGCCGATGTGCAGCTGCGGCAACGCATGTTCTTCAACATGGAGCAGCAGTACGAGGTGGCCCGTGCCGCCACGCACACCATGCGAGGCGTGGGACTCGGTTTTGGCTCACAGCCGCGCTCCTATTAACGCGATTCTATGTTGGCCAGGCCAACGAGACGAAAGCGGGACTCGTTGAAAAAAAGGAAGCTGTAAATAGGACGACTGTTCTAATTTAGCGATATTTAATTGTATTTAAAAAAATTCTTCACCATCGTTTTTTTTTTTCGATTCAAATAAAATGGCAAAGAATGTTCCAAAAACCAAAGTTTACAATTTTTAAGGCATTCGAATTAGAAATTCTGCCAATGAAAGCAAATAGATAATTCTTCAGAAATTTCAGAAATACATGAAAATCTGGACGTGCCACATAAAAAAGAGGAGATTGCCCGAAGAGCTACAAATCGTCAAGATCAGCAATCTGGACTGGTCACTTTCAATTGAAGATCTGCATCCACATATCAATCAATGAATAGCTTTACATTTTTTAATTTAATTATTGTTGCCCAATAGAAACAGATTTTAGATAAATGATAATCGTTATAAATCAAAACATAAAGTTGGTGATTATTAATTATTATTGGCCCAAAAAAACGTTCAAAATAATAAACTTTGACTTTTACTATATATATATATATTTTTATATGTGAACACTCAAAAGATTATATTTCATAGTCTATCGCATATATATATTTTTTATTTATTTTGAATTTTTATTTGAGTTTCGTACAAAAAAGTTTCGTGTGGTTTATTTGCACCTCGCGTACTAAATTTAAAGTGTTATATAAATAATAAAACTGATTGGGTTTTCTATATTTAGCTGATCGTCAAATTTGTTCATATTTTTTTTTCACATACACATAAATAAAAGAAATATGATAAATAATCTACACAGAACTAACCGCATAAATAGTTGAAGTAGAAAAAAGATAAGCGTTTGGGGGGGTTTTCTAAATCTGACTATATTGGAAGAAACGAAATTTTAGAATAAGTGCAGAATAAATGTAGCATGTAGAATGTGACTCGAGTGTCGACTTATATATATATATATATATGTACTTGATTTATGTATGTACATATTGGTCATAGGTGGTAAGATTAGAGCTGAATTGGTCTTTATAAACAGTTACCAATTTAGAACACAAAAATGTATTATATTTAAATTACTTAAACTCATATCAGACTTTTGTAAAATATAAATTATAAGTTACAAAACTAAAAAGCTAAGCATTTATTTACAATGTTGAAACAGCTTATTTAAATTTATAGAGTACTATTCGAGAAATCGTAAATCAATGACTTGAAAATCATTTTTGGACCACTGAGGCGTTGCAGAAATTGAAATTTTTAAACGATAATTACAAATAATTGAATAATGACAAATAACTGACATAAGCTCAAACCGCAATATGTGCAGCATTTTCAAGTTCTTAATAACATATTCGAAATAACAAAACAAATCATAGTGAATTACGTAAAATAATTGAGTACTGCCTCAACCTCAACCTCAAAATATATCAGATGCAAGGCAAACAAAGCATTTGCTGTGCTAATTTTATGGCGATTGGTCAATGGAGCTGAATCAGTAATCTGACTATGGTTGTGTAAAGACTTGTGTGCTTACGCTGCCCAGCGTGACTTTTGCAATTCGATTTGGCCCTCCAATGTTTTGGCCAAGTATATGACCAACAATTGCACGAGGGCAATGCCAAGCGCAATGCCCGCAATGGTATACAGATTCCGCTCAGCCCAGATCCGAACGATTTCGATGCAGCCGCTGGGCCAAATAATCTTGCTGGCAGCAGCAACTGAATGCTCCTGTACGCCATATCCGCACATTATGTTAACCAGTCCCGAACTGATATCGGTCGCATTGATGCAACAGCTATAGGGAACACCGCACTTTTCCACCGAAGGCGACGAACAGTTGAAGTACTCGTTCTTGCTCCAGTCCTGGTATCCGTCATGGCTCAGGCCGCAGCACTTGAACTCCTGCTGTGCAAAGTCAATCAAATTCTGCAAATCCGGATCATCGCGATACGAGTGGATGATCTTATCGGTGAACTGATCCTCAAGAAAGGAGTTCATGTTTTGTGGAAAGACAAAGCAAATGATCGCTGTAAGGCATATAAAATATAGATTAGTTATGAAGTGTAAACATCCGCGTGGATTTACTGCCTACCTATGGCCATTTCCATGAGGAAGAAAATCAACAGGCACATGGAATAGAATTTGAGCAGACAGGTGTTCTCGCGCAGGGCGCCCAGGCAGCCAGCTAAGCTGACTATGAATATAACAATGCCCGTTATGATCATCACTAGCGATATGTTGAGTACAACATCGTAAATGTTTTCCAGCTTCACCCATCCGTTCGCATCCTCGTATTTATCCATAAACGCATATACTCCAATGCCTAGCAACAGGCCCCCAAACAGCCAGAATAAGAGATTCAATATGAATATCATGTATTTGACGCAGGCGCTAACGAACGTAAAGTGATGCGGATACGAGATACGCTGGTGCATGTCGCGCACCTCAATGCCATAGTAGCCAACGCCGCCTCCACCAGCACCTCCCCCATGGTATCTGTAGTTGCTCATTGTTGGCGTCTTTCCTCTGCTCCTTGTTGTTGATTTGATTTGAGTTGACTTGAGTTTACTTCTGTATGTATTGTATGAGCCAGCTGGTTTGTGCACACTATTTCTTGCGCGCATTCATTTTCAATTATTGCGTAAATTGCACTTCCTTTGCTCTAGTTTTATTTCATTGTTTTATTGTAATGAGGCTTTTGCATGTTTAGTTTACACACAAATCTATGGCATGAATATATATCGATATATCGATCAATGATGTATCTTGGCGATGTTTCTCGCTGTTAATATCGATATACATATATATATTTAAGCTTAATTATATTTAGTTGTTTTAAAACATTTTTGACATTTTCCACATTTCATATCACAAAATTATTTTGACAAATAACATTTTCCACTTTTCACATCACAAAATTATTTTGTCAAATAACAACGCGAACAAAATTTTTAAAATTTCTCTATATTTAACACTTGTTTTCTATATATTTATTCGCTACCGTTTTTTTTTTGAACGCCATGGAGAAAAAGAATGTCACCGGCTCAAACATGCACATTAGCAAGAGGTTGCATGACTTTGTCTCGCATATGCATCAGAGGTGTACTAAGGAAGAGTTCGAGGGCACTGCCACTATCACAGAATTTAAGTATAAAGCGCAGCTGGGGTACGGTAATCGATTGCCAACAGGACTTGTTGCAATGCTGGAGCAGCAAAAGGAGGTGGCAAAAGGAAAAGAAGCCAACAGTAAAGTATGTAGAACATTTATTATGTGATGATATTATTTTTTGATGATATATCTTTTATCTTATCTTCTCGATGTAATGCTTATCCCATTAGCGAATTAATTACAATTTGGATCAACAAGAAGTTGTCGCGGCGTCCAGATTGTCCCGTTTTTAACCGCTTACTAATTTTTTTTTTTAAATGTTGGCATCAAATCGCTTCTAGCGAATAAATATCGATACGTAGCCCAATCGCAACTGTGCAACTAGTATTCTATTTATTCTATAAAATAAATGATAATCATAATCATAATTTTATTTATATTTTTTTAGTTCGATTCGATTCGATGTTTGGTTGCAGTAAAAAGAACCAGGCTTTGGTTCATTAAACAACTGGTTCGTTCATATACACAATATTCTTTGGAACATGCACGTGAATGATTCATCGCGTCGTTCAGTTGATTGCAAGTTGTTAACAACTGATAATGATAATAGCGTTTGGCGTCCAAAGTTTGAACTACACACCATGCAAATCCGACAGTAGTCATTATCTCAGATAAGCACTCAATTATTTTTGAAGCATGTGCGACAAGAACAACGACGGTATTTAATAGTCTTAGATCGTTAGCAGACATAATCGTTCACCGACGATCGCCGCACAAACATGAATTTCCTGCTGCGCTTCATCATCTTCTGCTTCGATCCGCTTGGCCTGGGTCGCCGCTTCTTTGTGCGTCCGGCGGTGAATCTAACGCTCAACGTCTACGATCGCTTCCGCAGCAAGGCCGATGAGAAGGTGGACACGATACGGGAGCTCGTCCTCCGCCTGGGCCTTATCGCATTTGCCGTTGTTCTAATCATTTGGCTCGCCGTTTTCATATATGCCGCCTTCTACTATTTGTATATGCCGCCCATCTCGCATACGCGACCCGTGCACATGCAGTTCAAGTGAGTACAGTGATCGCTCGCTAAAGGCGTCATTTGTATAAAATGTGCATTGCAATCGATTGCAGAACGTGCCTGGAGACAAGCACACCGTGCACCTTTCCCCACGCTCATGTATCGCTAACGAAGAAGCAACAGCTGCTGATGGTGGGCCAGGCTTACAAGGTGATTGTCAACATTGATATGCCGGAGTCGCCGCAGAATCTGGAGCTGGGCATGTTTATGGTATGCGCCGAGATGCGCGACTATGATTCAATGTTACGTGGTCATTCGTGTCGCTCGGCAATGATGCGTTACCGTTCGCCGTTGATACGAATGATATCGACATGGGCCCTTAGTCCACTCTATGTTCTCGGCTTAAGGGAGGAGTTCCAGAAGGTGCCGGTTGAAATATTTTCAAGGTATTTGGAGGAGCGACAGCATCCCATTACCGATGTCTATGTGGAGATACAATCGCAAAAGATCCAATTCTATACGGTTACATTGCATATTGAAGCGGATTTTACTGGTCTGCGGTACATTATGTTCAACTGGCCGATAATCTCGGCAATAGTGGGTAAGTTCGAAGTGCGAAGTTCGAATTACGAATCCCGAATTGCATTTAAACTGTAGCCGACATGGCTACACAAGAATCGAAAAACTTAACTTAAATGTCCTCCCTTTTTCAGCCATTAGCACCAATTTATTCTTTATATTGGTCGTTTTTCTGCTCAGTTGGTACCACTGGTCCGATGCCACCTGGCTCCACAACTTGCAAATCAGATACGCACGCCTCACGACCCAGCTGCAAAAGAAGGCCAGCAGTGTGATCCTCTCCAGCACAAGCAGTTTACGCGACGAGGAGGAGATGAGTTACCTCGATGAGAAATACGGCATTGCCGATATCGGCACCGATCCAGACACCGATGAGCTACAAATGGAAACGCCCAGCGATAATATTTCGGAGAGCACCGTTGCCCAGGCGCTGCGTCAGCGCAAAGCTAAAAAAGACAAACTTTAATGGATAGATTCCAAGTTGAATGGTTGAACTCCAACTCAAAAATTCCACCGACTGGCCATGTGCCAAAGACTAATAGGTTAAGGATTATTGTAGTTGCCAACTGCTAATGCAGTTTGTTTTTTTATATTTTGAAAAGTTGGCTATTTTCTAGCGACACTTGTACAATAAACCTGAAGATGTACTTACCACATTATGATCACAATGAATAGAATCATCTATCGCCTAGTTATATGTAGACATACCCAATTACGCAATCATTCTATTATTGCATATGTACAATTATAAATTGATTACCAAAACGTTGGTAAAGATAAACAAATATGGATTTTCTTCAAATTTCATTTTGACTCAAGATTGCATTGCTTATCACCATGCATTATATTACTAGTATATATATTGGAATAAAATTCGTACATGAAATTTAAGCAAATAATTGTTGAATTTTAAAACTTCTAGCGAAGGCGATGCAATCTTTAAGAATCATTCGCATTATTACAAAACCGTCATAGTTCAGGTGACTTGTATAAATTGTATTTTTCGAAAACAATTAACTTATATATATATAAGTTTTATTAGTTTATTGCACATTGAACAATGATGAAGCACATATCGGAGACTGATTTGAGTTCAATTTAAACGCACTTGTTAATATGACAAAATATACAACAAGTATTCAGCCTCTTTTTAATTTTAATCGAAACTTTTTATTTACATAAAAAGTCACAAAGTACTACGAAGATTTGTTATTCTAATTTTATTTGGGAAATTTCCCTTTAAAATGTTTTGCACCTGCTGGTCGAAATTCGATATATGAGAATACATTTTTGGCCATATCTTGGGTGTTCATTCTTCGACCTATGTAATGTTTAGTTTACACACAAATCTATGGCATGAATATATTATCGGTATTTCGATCAAAACGTTGATTACTCGTCGATGTTTCTCGCTGCTAATATCTATATATATATATTTATGATAAAGAATATTTATCGAAAGTATTAAAAATTATTAACATTTTCCACAATCCATATCACAAAATTATTCTATCAAACAAGAACGCAAACAAAATTTTTAAAATTTCTGTATATTTAACACTTTTTTTCTACATATTTATTCGCTACCGTTTTTTTTTTTGAACGCCATGGAGAAAAAGAATGTCACCGGCTCAAACATGCACATTAGCAAGAGGTTGCATGACTGTCTCGCATATGCATCAGAGGTGTACTAAGGAAGAGTTCGAGGGCACTGCCACTATCACAGAATTTAAGTATAAAGCGCAGCTGGGGTACGGTAATCGATTGCCAACAGGACTTGTTGCAATGCTGGAGCAGCAAAAGGAGGAGGGAAAAGGAAATGAAGCCAACAGTAAAGTATGTAGAACATTTATTATGTGATGATATTATTATTATTTTTTCTATTTTCTTCTCAAAGTAATGCTTAACTTAGCGAATTAATTACAATATGGATCAACAAGTTGTCACGGCGTTAAGATTGTCCTGTTTTTAAGCCGCTAACCGAATTTTTCGTTTAAAATGTTGGCGGTATAGCATCAAATCGCATTTAGCGAATAAATATCGATACATAGCAAAATCGCAACTGTGCAACTAGTATTTATATTCAATTTATTAAATTTTGATAGAATATGGTGTATTCTATAAAATAAATTTCATTAATGATAATAATAATATTAATAATTTTTCGAGTTTGAATTGATCTGTTTTGGTTGCCGTGAAAAGAACCAGGCTTTGGTTCATTAGACAACTGGCTCGTTCATAAACACAATATTCTTTGGAACACGCACGTGAATGATTAATCGCGTCGTTCAGTTGATTGCAAGTTGTTAACAACTGATAATGATAATAGCGTTTGGCGTCCAAAGTTTGAACTACACACCATGCAAATCCAGCAGTAGTCAATATCTCAGATAAGCACTTAATTTTGGTTTTGGCACTGCAATTGATTGCAGAAGGTGCTTGGAGACAAGAAATTAGATCAATATGAGAATAAATTTTTGACCATATCATGGGTGTTCCTTGTTCGATCTATGCATATGCATGCAATGTACTTATTAGAAGATTCTGCTTTTGAAATTGTGGCATTTACTGCGATCGGCAATCGAAATATATCGAAAGTCGAGAAACAGAGGCAGTAATCGATAACAATAGAGCAATCTTGTTTTGCACCGGACATACGAGAACCTATATTCCAATTTTCAAGTGTCTAGCTCTTATAGTCTCCGCGTGTTCATACTGACAGAGGTGACATGGCTATATGGACTCGGCTGTTGATCCTTGATCGGGATACATATACTTTATGGGGTCGGTACCTGTTACATACATTTGCACCAAAACCATTATACCCTGTTTACCCATTTACAATGGGTTTTAAACTTTTCGTAAGGTCAAATGTATTTCAAATATATCTAAAATTCCAAAAAGTCCTAGCTATATCTGTGATAGTGGATCGGCACGATTTGATCAATGAATGACAACATTTTAATATGGCAATAAAAATACATAAGTAGTTTAAATAAGTGCAATTGAAACATTACATTTAGCTGGACTTTTCGTCGTCCGGTTCGGATTCGGAGGACCAAATGGATTCGATGGGCTCTGGCGAATCCGGTGACTTCTCAGTTGTTGTCCCCTCGTCGGGAGCATCGCTTGTGTTTTCATTGACATTGACGGCTGCCAGCAGTGCTTCACTAAAGACGACATCCATCAACAAATATCCAATGTGCTGGGCGGGAAAATCAATTAGGAAGCACACGATAATCGCAAAGCACACAATGAACACCAGCTCCTTGAGATTAATCTGTGGAAAACGACTATGATTTGAAATATTCGATTAACACAAATTCGATTACGAAATGCGTACCAAATCTGTGATTTGAAATTGATGGGGCTCCTTAACACTGGCCGTATTCCAGAGAACAACAACATAGCTCGATAGCTGCAGGGGAATCTCCATGCGGGAGAGAAGGAGCACAGGTCTCGCAATGTTGGGAAATCGTTGCACTAGACTCTTATCCAATGGAGCCATCAGGATGGCCCAGCATATCCCCAGACCGAGTATTAGCGGACTCCAGGCCAAATATGCAGCTGCCTCTGAAGAGTTGTAGACGTATTTGCTGGGAATGCCGTCCGCCGGTGACCAGAAGCACCAGACAATCCCTAACATTGCCAGTACCCAGCCGGTTCGCCGGAAACGGGGTGCAATGCTAAAGTAACCAGACTCGCTGCGGAATAACAAGCCGGCTCCGATGCCAAGCAAATATGTGGTTGCTCGCGCAATCGGCGAGGTGTATATTAAATTGGCAGTGCGATAGAATTTGCTGACACTGTGGATGACAGAGATGTGAGTAAGGATTAAGGTGGTGTTTCTTTTGGGGTACCCACTGAATGCCGTTAAACAGCGTCGGAGCAAGATGATCCCGCTGGGTGCGTGAGTAGCGCGCCGCAACGGAGATGGCATGAAAGGCGCCGCAAAGGAAAAAACCCGCCTCCGGATCGGTGAAATATAGCCACACGACGAGTGCGCCCAAGAAATACAATTGAATATCCAATGAAAATTGCGCTGTGGTCGGCGAACACTGAAATCAAAATAATTTAATTAAAAATCACAAAATTTATTTAAATAATAAAAAGAACCATTTCCTCGAGATCGCCGGTGTTCTGCACACTTAAAGCACTGCGCCACATATTCTGCTCGCAGAGACGCGCATTCTCACCGACCAGCAAATTCCAAAGCGGACCAGTGCCCAGATGGGGCAGTATCCAGGTTTGAAATCCGAGCACAGCCAGTATGCTGGGCACATAGCGGCATGCCTTGCTGCTCACATTGCGCAGGAAACTCAATCGGCAGGTCTTCTCCATGTCGTGGGACAGTTGGTAAGCGACCAGGAACCCGCTCAACAGAAGCAACATATCGCTGTACAGCAGGGGAGTGCGGTACGTTATGCTCCAGATGCGGTTGACGTGGCCAACAAATGCGTCTCGATTCGTTAACGGCAAATGGCCGGCCATAATGAATTTGAGATTAACATAGATCATCAGGGTGGCCAGAATCTTGAGTAGATGAATAAGGGGAAACTCAATGTCCGGTGACTCCAGGCAAATGAGAGATTGTAGAGTACGTTGCGGAGAGAAGGCACTCAATAGCCTCAAATGCAGTGCTGGAGTGGTTTCCTCCACTTGCTCTGCTGTGCTTTCGTCTTCAACTGGTTGGGATTCCTCGATATCCTCTGTGCCGGCGTCTTCATTCGTCTCATCTGGCAACGCTTCTGCGGATTCGCCATTGGCAGAGCGTTGCAATCGCTGCAACTGGCAGCTAATCCAATTCCAATGCTCCCAAACCAGCGCCAAGAGACAGGCCAGTCCAAGTGTGGCAATGCCTAATCTATGAAATGGTTTACACAAAAATCACATTTTGTACTTAAATTAATTAATTAATATTATTTTAAGCAACATAATTAAAAAAATATTCTTTCGAAGCAATTACACAAAACTGAATTTAATATTTGACTGAGAAATTCGCTTTTTATTTTATTTAGCTAATTTCGAACTGACTTAATTTAAAACTTTTACTCATTTTAATACTAATATTTAATACTTTTAACTTAATATTTGACTAAAAAATAAGATTTTTATTATTTACCTAAGAGGAAATTAATATTTTTATTATTTAGCTAACAGTGAATTAATTTTGAACTGATTTTTAATTTGATATTTTACTATGAAATTAGCTTTTTTTTTTATTATTTAGCTAACAGGAAATTAATTTTGAACTGACTAAATTTAATACTGATAATAAATACTTTTTATTTAATATTTGACTAAGAAATTCGTTTTTTTTATTTAGCTAACATGGAATTAATTTTGAACTAACTAAATTTAATACTGATATTTATTACTTTCAATTAGATCCGACTTAACTCTTGATATATATGCAAAGTTCCAAAGAATCAGAAAGATTTAAAATAGTTAAAATGATTTAATTGAAAAAGTGTTTGTCAAGTCAGAAAATAATTCCACAAAGCACAAAGAATATATCAAAAATGAAATTGTGAAATAATAAAAAAAAAAATAATAAAAATAAATAAAAAATAAAAAAACTCACATGCCCGTTGCAAGATTGCTGTCCTTGGAGAGGCGTTTGATGAAACTCTTTCGCTGCTTGGTGGTGCAGTGTTCGTCGCGGACATCGATGTGGAACTGGATGCCAGTGTCATTGTATGGACGGAGGCTTGTCTCGACGATGTTGTGCACCACGTGGGCGGAACAGGCGTGCGGCAAACAGATACCCCAATTGGCGATGTTGTAACGTGGCACAAAATGCTTTGGCTACAAAATGTCTGTGTTGAAGCTTGTTTTCGATTGGACTTGCTACTCACATTTTTCAAGTGGCCGTGCCATAGGCCGCGTCCGTGCAACAAGTGTAGCGGCTCCTTGAGACTGCTCACCGTCGAACGCATCTCGATCTGGGCTAAACAGTATTTGCCCTGCACGCGAATTGGTTGCTTTGGCGTCACCTTAACCGACGTGGACACCTTGGTGCATTGGTCAAAGTCACCGAACTGGTTAATGTTGCCACGCAACAGACCGGCACCAATTTTGCCCGTGGCATCGAGCACTGCAATTGAAATAAGCATCAGAATGAATATGGAGATCAGTGCTGATCATCCACCAGAGATGATCGATATTGCCTACTCTGAAACGTCCACAATTTATGAGCGCGCAGCTGGTGATGCAGCAGCTCCAACTGCTGGTGGCACTCTCCGCTCCTCGCTTGCGACACATTCCCAATGAAGGCGGGCAGCGAGTGAATCAATAGTTCCACATATTCCTCACTCTTGGACCGCTGCTGCTGCTGCTGCTGCTGCGTTGTGCCGCTAACATCCCGGTTTATCTGACTCCGTTCCTGCTCCCGTTCCCGCTGTCGTTTCTCTGTTGGTGACTCCTCGGGGAAGATGCTGTTGAACGGCCAACGTTTTAAATATGTCAGCCAATCAATGTTGCTGTTTTGTACTTTTTGCTTTTTGTCTTTTTTGCCTACTTGAGCGACATCTGGAGAATGCTCGGTCAGCCAGTTCACCCAGTTGAGCATACTCGAATATGACGATTCCGTCTCTGTCTGATTGGCATCGTCGCCATCCACAAATCTGTTCCAAATGCGACTAAATAGCGACGCTTCCGCCACATCGTTTGTATCAGCATCATCATCAATCCTATCATCGTCGTTATCATCATCATCATCATCATCATTATCATTGTAGCTTTGATGTTTTCTCCAATCCCCACTCGGCTTGCTGCCTGTGTGGGTGGCAGCACTATCATCATCGTCCAACTCATTATCATCATCCATGTTATCATCGCCTGATTCATTATCATTATTATCATCATCGTCAGCATCGTTGTCGTCATCGTCGTCGCTCGTTCGCTGGATTGGATGAAATTTAAACTTTCGACCAGCAGCTCGTCGTGACGTCATCCGCCGTCCCGTGCCCCCTGCTTCGGATGCCCGCGCACAAGCAGACGCATCTTCCGAACCCTTGCACAGGTCACGGCTCACCTCTTGGGTGCCCGGTGGCAACAATAAACTGACAAATAGCAATGCCAACCAAATGCCACAATTCGCCGTTGGACCGCGAACCATATTAAAATTTTGATTATAATTTCAGTTCTTAAAATCCATAAAACAAACAAAATAAGTATAAAAAAAATGTACTCCAAATTGTGGAATTGTTTTGTGTATGTCTCTTTCCAAATAGTTTATTCAAACTTTTCACACAGACTAATTGCGCCCATAGAAAATATTCCCAATTCTCAGTGCGGAACACGAATGCTGCACTTTCTCTGGGCCTCAATGCTATTAATAATTTGCATATACAAAACAAAAATGCAAAAAAAATAAAATAAAAAAAAATAAATACCAAAACGCATTCGTTGCAAATACTCGAATATTTTTTTATTCACTTCTAAATATGTGGACCCTATTTTGCAAAAAATAAATAATTATAAATAAATGCAATATTTGGTTGGTTGGCGAGCACCGACAGTGAGATACCCTCGAATTGCATTTATATAATATAAAATTATAAAATATAAATTACAAAACAATTCAAGAACGTAAGAAAAGAAAACTTTAAATTATATAATATTAATATCAAAGATGATCTTCCATTGATGAGAGACATTAGACAAGATTTGTTTGGTTTGTGATTACAGGGTATTTCATAGTTAACTAAACTTGTGCTTCTCAAAATAAAATATATATTTATATAAATATTTTACTTTTCCCTGCAAAAAAGTACTCAAATTATTTTTAACTCGATTAATACTTTTTTTTTTGTTTTTTTTTTGTTGTGGCAGATTTTGTGTTTTCTTTATTGTTGCAAGCACATAAATTCTGCAACAGATTTATTGTTGGCATCTTTAATGTAAGCGACTTTTTTCTCTGTTTACTACCGCATTATAAATTCAAGAGTACTTTACTTGAGAATTAATTGCAATATTGATTTAATGTTGAATGTGTTCATTTCTTCTTGTGGACTTCATTCTAAGAATAAGTTATATATATATATAGAAGAAATGAACACATTCAACATTAAATCAATATTGCAATTAATTCTCATCTTCGATTACCTGATGGGTTATATTAGGATGCTCCAGAATGGTGTGAAATATTATAAAGGGTTCCCCATTTTGGTTAAGCGTCCACAGGAAAAATTACATGGAATAGCCAAAAGAAAAAAATTTTTATACTCAATTTTTATACAGATTAACGACGGATTCGAAAAGCGAACATTCAGCGCTTCAGTTGAACTTGTGTCTCGGCTTCGCTTTGCAAGGTTCGTGTTCTGCAGTTCCTTTCGGTCACCTTTGATCCCGCACAGGCTGCCACAATGGATCAATTCTGAGCAGCCATTATTAAACTGCAGATGTTAAGACGGTTGCGGACATCCAGGTTCTACCATAAGAATAAGAACTGTGAACAGTGAACTGACTGGACTGGAATGCCATGTCGCAGCTGGAGACAAGACCCGTGACTTGCCTATAGACGCTCAGGATCGCTTTAATAAGTACCGATTTACCCGATCCGATAATTCCAAATATCGATACGGCTTGACAAATGCATACAAATAAATAAAATATATAAAATCTGATGTCTTTAAATTATTCAAGGACTTCATATATAATAAGCTGAGAATATCCTTGCATAAGACTAAAGTTTTAATAGTGCAAATGGCAAATATTATCTTTGTAAAGATTACACTTTTTTTTTACTGGCCATACATAAGATTCATAATAATATTCTAGAATATGAACAGAATTAAATAGCAGAAAAAGACTAGTCAAACTAAATACCCTAATCACTAACGCAATCAATACGATTAATTGGGTATTCCAATTATCTGTCCAGATGCATAAGTTAATCACGTACCTTTCCCATTATAAAGTTAATCCGACTTTAAACCACTTCCGTGTCAATGCAAACTCTCAAGTTATTCACATGCAATGCCCGGAGCTTTTCCAGTTTAACGCACTCGAATCTTCCCTTTAATCCATGTATTGTCTGGCTCAACTCCAGAGAGTTCCACATTACCCGATATCTAATTCAAATTCAATAATGTATAAAAATAGTCCAAGTCCGAATGATCAGTTACAATGCAGGCTGATAATAAATATATTAATAAAGATTAATACATACTCAAATAATGTATAATACTAATAAAGACATTGTAAAAAATAATAATTTCATTTGGAGTTACAATTCCAAAAATTTTCTTGTTTTTTACAAATAATTTGTAACTATCCAAATAATAAATATTTAGAGTATTTTTATATTTATTTATAAATATATTTTTGCATCTTCAGAAATAAGTACTGAAGTAATTTAAGTATTTAAGCAAAAACAGGTATTGTGACGTGATTAGCTCGGAAAGGGGTGGGTGGGTGGGTGATGCGTGACTGAAAAACGAGCTTAAACCTGTTGACGTGTTTCCGCCAGCGAATTAGTTGCAGCTTGTCGATCAAACCTCAAACATGGCTTTAACCGATCGTCGCAGTTTCGTTTTGTTTTGGATTTGTGCGTTCGCCTTCCTTGCGACGGGTGAGTCTCGGTGAATCTCTAAAAGGATTATCAGTGATTATGTGTCTCTCTCTCTCTCTGTATCTGTCTCTCTCCGCAGTGCACGGACAGAATGGCGCTGCTGCGGGCGCCGGTGCCTGGTCCAATGCACAGGGAGCAGGCATGCATCCACCTGGCAGCTTGGGCAGCACTGATCCGCAGTACAGCTATGGGTATGCGGGCGTGGATTCTCGTGGTTCTTATGGCGGCGCCGGCGGCAATGGTGGCTACTATATCAGCGGAACCGACGAGCATGGAAGACCCTTTTCCTATAATAGCGGTGCAAATGGCCAGTCCATGCCACCGCCACCCGGCTATCCCAACGGCTATGGTTACAGATCGGGTGCGGAAACGGCGATAGCGTCTGTGGGCGTGGCACTCGCCTTGGCGCTGCTTGCCTCCAGATCTTAATAATGTAAACCTGACCAATTTCCTTTTTTTTGTATATTTTTTTTTTATAAATTATAAGTTTTATTTATACCAAATAAGTAAACAAAACAATTACGAAGCGAGTGTTGTGGTTAAAAAATACATTTGTTGGATATAATTATAAAAAAAATAATCAATATTATTTTTGTTTACAAAAATTATGGAAAATCACTGAAACTATGAGAAAATTGTTGTTGTTGACTTGTGATTAAAGCTTTGTTTTTACTCTGACAGCGCTAATCTGCTCTATTATATATTAGATTTTCACATTTCTATTGTTTGCAACAACAACAATTAAGTTTTTACTATATACTATATACTATAAACTATAATTGGTTACAGTGTTAATCATATTCAGTTAAGGCTTAAACTTAAAAATCGGAATACTCTTGTAGAGAATATTTTTATTTTGCCATTTTATTACTATTGGCAATTTGGCTCTGGTTTAGAAGAGTAGCAAAACTGCGGCGTGCCAAATATAAATTAAATGTCAATTAGTATTTGAAAAGAGGAAGATTAAAATACTCAGTTAGTAAACAGATTTCTCACACAGTCAACGCAGCTGGGATTGTTTAAATGATGTCACTCAGAACCGCCCAAGTAATTGGCCCAAAACGCACACAAAACAAAACAAAATTGTAAATATTTAAATGTGGCCAAGAGAGGCACGTGTAAATTGTCCCAGACACCTGTTGATGAAACACGAGCAAAACCTGAGTCATTAAAATGAGCTCATCTAACTGAAGCGCATTACTGATATATATATATATATATATATATATAGTTGTTGAAATAATAGGTTAAACTGCGTTACAACAAATGCTTATTTATTAGGCTAATGATTTTATTTCAGTGTTTAATATACAATTGCTAACCCATTTTACCAATTATTATATTATTTTGGCTTTATGAAACTATGTCTTTAAGCCAAAAAAAATATATTACTGATCTTTTTCTTTAATGTATTATTAGATTTAATTACTTAGTATACAAAATGTCATGCGATTTTTACTATGCGATATACGATTTACCCAATAAGGCAACCACTAAAAATTGCTTGTTAAATTGAAGCATACTTTTAGGAGCACACGTTAATTTCTGCACGATACATACAAAAACTATGGCATACTTTGAGGGGCACAGAACATATGTAAGAATCGCAAGGATAGATTCTCTCCAATCACTCTAAGTGAACTATTTGGTTGTCCTTTGGGCAGTTTGTAGTCTTAGTCACAAACTCAATTTTCTATTTTTAATTGCTATTGTAAAAACTCCTCTCGTTTTTTTGAGTAAATTGGTCGGCGAAGGATTATCTGTAGTTAAAATTACATTAGGATCGTCTTGTTGCCATCAGTATTTGGCAGCTGTATTTGTGTGGACGACTCTGATAGTCTGACCATTTATGGAAGCATTTGCTGGTTTGTCAGGCCAGCCTAGTTGCGGTTTGGCTGACCCACTTTCAAGTGCCAGTTTGCTTAACAACAGTAACAAATACAATCCACGTTTAATCGAAATAAAAAGATTTCTGCAAAATTTTTAATTGAACTAAATAAAACTAAATAAAAAATGTAAAATAAAATGTTAATAAATATTGCATTAGTAGATGTATTAAAGTGTTTTTTTTTGCAGTAGCATACTTAGGCAAATTTTGAAATGGTTATTCAAAGTAGAATAAAATGATAATAAATAATTCAATATGTAAATGTTTAAACATTTGGTGTATTTAGCAATTTATTAATCAGGATACTGACAACATCTTCTTTGCATTACAAGCTTACATAATTCCATGAGCATTAATAAATAACACAAAAGCTTGGAGCTATCTTCCACTGATCTCGTAAATCTGTGCATCCTTGCATTTATGGATTATCTGCGATACGTTGTTGATGTGCATCAATAGTTGCTCAATAATATGGCGAAAAGTTAAAAATCCAGTCGTAACCATCAAATTGTGTGTCCGTTCACGAAAAATGCATTACGATGGCAATAGAATAACATTGTAGAATTATTATATAGCCAAAGCGCAGGAGTCAAGTTTGTTGAGGGACATCACGCGGAAATTGGTAAGCTGGAAAATCTATTAAATTGTGACTGCATCGTCAGGTTTGTTGGCTTTAATGCAGTTTTTTTTTGTATTATTCAGACAATTCACAATAAGCATAAGTATCAAATGGCAACGAGCTATGAAAGCTGAGAGAGAATTGCATTCAGCGGAATCAGACTGACGATTGTCCTGAACACGATATAAATGAAATTGGCAACGCATTCCTTGAATCAGTTCAGAAAGACAGTGGGCCTTCTCATGTCCCTTCTCGTGAACCACTTCGCAGATGTGGATGGCATCACTGCTCCAATTGGCAGCAACTCTAGCTCAACGCTGATGCCGAAACTGGAATTCACAAAACTACTGCAAAGATACATAAATATATATATATAAATATATATATAGGTGGGCAGTGGGTGGGAGAAGAGTAGGAACCCACACTGCCAATGCATCCATCACTGACTGCACTCAGCACCAAATTTGAAAGCCACAACGAAATTCTGATTGGTAATTATGAAGTTCTCTGACATCTCATCAACTTCATTATTTCAATATTGGACTCAATTTGGATAATCCCTTGACCGAGTTTATCATAATCGAAATAGTTTTTAACAGCTGCTTGCACAGATTTATCTTCTGAAGAGTTTTTGTCCCAGCAGCGCAGTTGGATGTTTAAAATTGTCCATTGTCATGTGGATTTTAGGAATCGCATGACGTTCCTCAAACAAAATATTCTCGCAACACCTTCTAAATGTGGTTAAGCAGCAGGCCAGTTTTCATCCCAAGCAGTTGTTCCATTCTTATCAAATGGTTTATCTGTTCCACGTAATGCAATCGATTCTTCTGCGAGCTGTGTCCTTTGTTGGCTCCTACGTCGTGGGTTTCAGTAGAATGTGCTCCAAAAAGTTCCACATTATCCGCTTGCTATCCAGTCCCAACTCGAACTTGTTCGCTGGCAGCAAATTCAATAATGTATACAAAATGCTCTAAGTCCGAATGATCAGTTACAAAAAAAAAGATTTATCACCAATTTAGGACTCGAGTTGCATATATGTTGATAATAAACATAAAAATACATACACAAATAATGTATAATAATAATAGAGATATTGTTGAAAAAAAAAAACAGTTTAATTTTGAGTAACAATCTCAAAAATGTTCTTATTTTTACAAATAATTTGTAACTATCCTTATAATAATAGAGTATTTTTAATATTTATTTATAAATATATTTTTGCATCTTCTGAAATAAGTATTGAAGTAATTAAGTATTTAAGCAAAAACAGGTATTGTGACGTGATTAGCTCGGAAAGGGGCTAGGTGGGTGGGTGATGCGTGACTGAAAAACGAGCTTAAACCCGTTGACGTGTTTCCGCCAGCGAATAAGTTACAGCTTGTCGATCAAACCTCAAACATGGCTTTAACCGATCATCGCAGTTTCGTTTTGTTTTGGATTTGTGCGTTCGCCTTCCTGGCGACGGGTGAGTCTTGGTGAATCTCCAAATGGATTATCAGTGATTATGTGTCTCTCTCTCTCTCTGTCTCTCTCCGCAGTGCACGGCCAGAATGGCGCTGCCGCGGGCGCCGGTGCCTGGTCCAATGCACAGGGAGCAGGCATGCATCCACCTGGCAGCTTGGGCAGCACCGATCCGCAGTACAGCTATGGGTATGCGGGCGTGGATTCTCGTGGTTCTTATGGTGGCGCTGGCGGCAATGGTGGCTACTATATCAGCGGAACCGACGAGCATGGAAGACCCTTTTCCTATAATAGCGGTGCAAATGGCCAGTCCATGCCACCGCCACCCGGCTATCCCAACGGCTATGGTTACAGATCGGGTGCGGGGACGGCGATAGCGTCTGTGGGCGTGGCACTCGCCTTGGCGCTGCTTGCCTCCAGATCTTAATAATGTAATCCTGACCAATTTCCTTTTTTTTTGTATATTTTTTTTTTATAAATTATAAGTTTTATTTATACCAAATAAGTAAACAAAACAATTACGAAGCGAGTGTTGTGGTTAAAAAATACATTTGTTGGATATAATTATAAAGAAATAATCAATATTATTTTTGTTTACAAAAATTATGGAAAATCACTGAAACTATGAGAAAATTGTTGTTGTTGACTTGTGATTAAAGCTTTGTTTTTACTCTGACAGCACTAATCTGCTCTATTATATATTCGATTTTCACAATTCTATTGTTTGCAACAACAACAATTAAGTTTCTACTATAAACTATAATTGGTTACATTGTTAATCACATTTCAGTTAAAGCTTAAACTTAAAAATCTGAATACTCTTGTAGGGAATATTTTTATTTTTTATACCTATTGGCAACTTGATCTCTAGTTGAGAAGAGTAGAAAAACAGCGGCGTGCCAAATGTAAATTAAATTTTCAGCACTTAATGTCAATTAGTATTTGAAAAGTGGAAGATTAAAATACTCAGTAAGTAAACAGATTTGTCACACAGTCAACGCAGCTGGGATTGTTTAAATGATGTCACTCAGAACCGCCCAAGTAATTGGCCCAAAACGCACACAAAACACAACAAAATTGTGAATATTTAAATGTGGCCAAGAGAGGCACGTGTAAATTGTCCCAGACACCTGTTGATAAAACACGAGCAAAACTTGAGTCATTAAAATGAGCTCATCTAACTGAAGCGCATTACTGATATATATATATATATATATATATATATGTATCTATATAGCTGTTGCAATAATAGGTTAAACTACGTTACAACAAATGCTTGTTTGGCTAATGATTTTGTTTCAGTGTTTACTATACAATTGCTAACCCATTTTACCAATTATTATATTATTTTGGCTTTATAAAATTATGTCTTTAAGCAAAAAAAAATGTATAACTGATCTGTGAAATAAACTTCCCTTTTTCTTTAATGTATTATTAGATTTAAATACTTAGTATCCAAAAATGTCATGCGATTTTTACTAAGCGATATTCGATTTACTCAATAAGGCAACCACTAAAAATTGCTTTTTAAATTGGAGCATACTTTTAGGAACACACATTAATTTCTGCACGATACATACAAAAACTATGGCATACTTTGAGGGGCATAAAAACATGTTAAGAATCGCGAGGACAAATTCTCTCCAATCACTCTAAGTGAATTATTTGGTTGTCCTTTGTAAAGTTTGTCTTAGTCTTAGTCGCAATTAAATAGTTGACAAATTAGCTCAAGCTAAACGCAATTTTCTATTTTTAACTGCTATTGTAAAAACTTCTCTCATTATTTTGAGTAAATCGGTCGGCGAAGGATTATCTGTAGTACAAATTGCATTAGGATCGTCTTGGTGCCATCAGTATTCGGCAGCTGTATTTGTGTGGACGACTCTGATAGTCTGACCATTCACTGAAGCATTTGCTGGTTTGTCAGGCCAGCCTAGTTGCGGTTTGGCTGACCCACTTTCAAGTGCCAGTTTGCTTATTGACCCTCAAAACTAAAATCAGAGAAGAAACGTTTGAAATCTATTTTGTATAACATATGCGAATTATAGGTACTAATATTGGAACCGTTTGATATATCTGACAGATAGCTTGAGTAATATCAGCTTAATGAATACTTACTTATATTATTAAGAATTATCAGCCAATATATTTTTGTTAGTTGCTTTTTATTTTTTAAGAAATCTTAGATAAACTTAATGTTATCACTATAGAAAAGTAGAAGTTTCATTAAACGCGTTTAATAAAAGTACGTAATAAAAACGATGCCAATAAATGAAGATTATTTCAATTGAAAATATTTGTCAGGTGTTATTTTTTTTTATGATTTTCTTGGCACAACTTCAGGAATACTCTCTTTGGGCAACGGTTTCAATAATGGGTATACAATATAAGGTAAGGTAGAAACCGCAATAAAGCGAGCACTGAGGTAATAAAGCAGCAACACACAAAAACAACAAATGCAACAAAACAACAATTACAAAATCAACAATTCTGGTCGCGCCAGCAACAACAACAGCAACAACAAAAATAAAAATGTTGCTGGCGTTGGCGACGTGTGCAACAGTTGGCTAGTTGCCAGTTTGTTAGCTGTTTGTTGGTTGCCACAAGAGTCCACTGAGGCAGTCAACCAAGTCTCAGCTGAAGTCTCTGCTCAAGCCGGCTTCTCAGTTGGCGTCTCAGTCCTCGTTCCAGTCCCAGTCTCCAGACTTCTTTAATGTGTGCCTGTGTGTGTAATTTCATGGCGCACTGCACCCACACACACTCACACACACAAGCACACACACCACTACACCCACCCAGCTGCAAACTGCAATCCCAGTTTTATTTTTGTTTTTTTTTTTTAATTTTAGTTTCCCAGTTGCATTTTGTGTGTGTGTTCATTTGTGTGTGTGAAGGTTTTTTTTTTATTTCTTTTTGGAGTTTCTTGCTTACATATAAAATTTTTATTTTTGGTTTTTGGGCTGCCAGTTTGAATTCGAAATTCGAAACATTAACGGAAAGTCAGTTGAGGTAATTAGACGCATTTAAAAAGAGAGCTCACAAAGGCATATATATACATATATAAAGAGAGAGTAGGAAATAGGACCCTTTAAATATGACTTGTGTATAAGCAATAAAAAATAATTAAAACTTAAGCGAATCAAAATATGCACTAATTAGGCTGGAAAACATTTCATGTTGCTTTGTTGTTGTCAGTTTACACTATTTTTGACTATTATTTGACCAACAAATGACATAAACTAATGCATTACTTTTTATGTATTTTTTGATTGTGTTTGTTTATTTTTTTTTTTGTAATTTAAAAGTGCCAATAAAAAGTGAAAAGGGCTGCCAGTGAAGTGTTCATAAAAATTGTTGTTTTCGTTGTTCCTGTTGTTGGTTTTACAACATTTGTCTTCGCACAGTTTCGAATTGATGGATTGGTAAGCAGAGAGCCGCCGCTGGAGTAGCTCCAAAAATAACCAAACCAAATGCCAATAACAGAAAGAAAAATACAAACCAAAAAAAAAAAAAATGACTAAAGACAAAATAAACTGTGCTATTTGAATACCCTGTGAAAACAAAAACATAACGTAAAATTGCTACTATATAAAAAATAAAAAAGTACGTTTAATCTTTTACACAAATAGAATATTTAACTGGTTATATAAAATTATATTTAGCAAATATGACATACAAATAATGCATTTTGAATATAATCTAGAATAAAAATTCATTAGCCAAAATTAATATTAACAAACTCAAATGCTGAATGTAAGGATGATATTGAAAGTTTAGAAATTTGATTAAAATATTTTAATTTTTTTTTTTTTGAATCAACGAACTTCATCGACAAATTTACTTTGAAATATGTGAAGTTAATCCAAGAATATATTCTAGAACAAACAAACTTTATCAAAAAATACATTATTTGCTTTTAATTCGAATCAAAAATATATTTTCGTAAATCACACAAAATATGTCGCCTGTTAATTTTGAAAAGCAAAAATGTTACAAAGAACATATTAAAATTGAGCAACCCCATTTGTTTTTCTCTTTTTCTTTTTTTTTCTTTTTCTTTCTCTTTTTTTTGTATTTTATTTGCAGCATATCTCGCAATGGTTTTTACTGTTTTCACGGTCTTTGCCATTTAACTGCATTTCTTTCGCTTTAACGTGGTTACATATATATATATATATATACTGAATATACTGCCATAATACATCTATGTATCTATTATTGTTGTAGTCGTTGCCGGCAATTTCTTAGCTTTTGCCAATTTCCAAAAACGCTCATCGATTGTTCAATCGAATAATGAAAGTGGTTTCCATTGTTGTTGTCATTGTTATGGTTGTTGTTTGCAACTAGTTTCCACAATTTGTTGCAACTATCAGCAGCAATAGATGCCTCTCTCCCACTCCCACTCCCACTCTCGATTATTTGTTTTTTCAATGTTTTAGCCTTGATATTGTCAGTCGCTCTTCATCTTCTTCGATTCCGACGGATGTTTAGAAAACGTGGTTATCCGATTTGGTCAACTCACTGTACATGAAAATTTGTCTCGTGACTCGCAATTAAAATGTGGAAGTTGAACTGGAAGTGGACGAGTCACAATATTTATTTCCATTTCCAATTTCAATCCGATTTCAAAGTCAAAGCCGGCACAAAACGAGATTTCTTCATCTCTGCTCTACAAGGCACTGCATCGCTAGACAATTAATTAGTTTCTGCGAGGATAAGCATTTAAATACGTGTACCAAAAGATAGTTAGCATAAAATTGCTTTCTTTTTTTTATTTGTTTATTTGTTTAAGAAGATCTTCTTAAACCGGATTGCTTAAGCAGCAAAAAGTCAAGTACCTAAAAAACAACTAAAGCCACTGAAATGCGATACAGCATTATTGGTATAGATTGTTTCAAGAGATCTCTATTTTTATTACATGAAATATTTTACAAATTTTCCATTCAATAGAAAAACATTGAAATAAATATTTTATTTACCAACCGAAATCAATAATTTGTTTATATTGATGATATTGAAAGATACCCAAATGTATTAAAGATTCAAAAATGTTAAAAAACAAAAATATAAAAGAATATATTGTAAAAAAAATTAATATTTAACTTGTCTCAGGACAAGACATTTTTGTTATTCAATTAAATATATATTACGTATTTGTGAGATAGAATATTACCTGCAAATGATAATGCAATAAATACGTATTTAAAGTGCGATGATGCGGTTTACCTATGTCCGGATATAATACCTGAGGATAGGGTTTAGTTTTGTAGTTACATAACAACCCATATATATATATATATACTTGGGTCTGTAGCTTTTTATCAATAGGAGACAGAAAAAGAAAGACACCTTTTCGAAAGGTAATTGATCATTTATGAGCTCGCTAGTCATTGTCAATCATCGATCAGCGATAAGTAATCGATTAGTATGAGTTGTGCGTCGATAATTGGTTGTCATTTGATTGGCCTGGCTCATCTTTCTCGACTTTCAACACGATTTTGAGGCTCCCATGCACTTTCCTTTCCACACGCCGCCATATGCATATAAACAAAAAAAAAAACAACAACAAAAAAACAAGCTTTTCACCAATCAAGCTTTGGCGAACACCATAAAACAACATAAACAACAACAAAATTGGTGCCCATCATTTTTATCAATTTTGCCGTTTTTTATTTTATTTTTTTTTTTTGGTATTTTTTTGATTTTGGTTTAATTTTGTACACCACATTTCTTTCTTACGTCAATGGCTAAAATTCAAATCGGCAGCGAATTTCAAAGTGCGTTCCACACTTAATTAGTTTACACTCATGGCCAGCATGCCAAATGCATAACCAGCCTGACGATCAGCAATCAGCGATCATTTAACCGCAACGGCAAAAATGGAAACCGGCAAGCGGCAAGCAGCACTTGGGAATAAGTAAATGGTAACTCGTAAATGGTAAAATGGTAAATGGCAAATGGAAACCGGAACCATCGACTCGAAATTACCAAAAATTCGTGTAGGTGTTGACAAGTAGATCACGAACACGACCATCTTAGCTTACTCATCGCCAATAATCTATTTTTTTTTTTGGTTAACTGGTTGCTCTTTACGGACTCGTTTAGATCACCAAGCAACAATCAAACATAGTTCAGAATTCAAATTTATTTAAGATTTTCGAATCGAGGCGAATATAAAAACTAAGCCAAAACAAATACAAATCTAGTTCAACTAGTTAGTTAGCATACAAATCTGGTTGCTAAGGCTAATGCTGACGATTCGGCTGACTTTTGAGATTGGCCTTGAGCTTCAGCTTCAGCATCAGCATCAGCATACGCTTCATCCAAATGAGGCCTGTCCAGATCAGTATAAATAGACCACAGTGCGACACGAGGAGATGAGCATTTGAAATTTGTTGAATTTAATTTTTTTTTTACTTTGCCAGCTAATGCAAATTATTGTCTGGTATTACCACATACAAAAAGAAAAACAAAAAAAATAAAAAAATAAATTTCTTATGAACTTGTTGCTAAGTTTATAGCAAAAAAATGTTAGTATCTGGGCAGGGAACATTTTGGTTTTGGGGTTTTTTAATGGAATGCGAGACGGAAACCGCGAAAATGATCTGAAAAAGATTCAGATTAGCGTTGATCATGATCATTTCGTGTGCAGATCATCATGACTTTTGCCTGGGATTGTGGCAATAATAATGTCAAAGTGGTAAATGCCATTAAAAGCGAGCAGCACATAAAAAAAATAAAAGTGCGAAAAGTGAACAGCATTTCCACAATGCTTAGGTGCGCAGTGAGGTGGTGACGATAGGAATTGGGGGAGTGGGGGTTATGTAGGTGAATGCGGTGGGAATGTTGTTCACCTTTTACAGCTGGTTCGCTAGGAGTTCGGATACACAGTGAAAAACAACAGTAAAATGAAAAGGTGGTTAACATGAAAATAAATTTAAAGGGGTGAGGAAGAGAAGGGAAAACATATACAATAGAGAGAGAGGAATCGAGAAACAGAGAGATTAAATTTACTAATAAGACAAATATTGAAATTTATTTTTGTCAATAAATAAGTTATGGCAATTATTCAACTTGAATCATATTGGTTTTGGTCGAATAAAATAAATATCAATTTGCGGTTTCAAAGTAAATCAAGGATTTTTTCCAGTGCATACAAATCGATTCGTTTTGGTTCAGATATGTCTCGTCACTACAGTGTCTACTTCTACTACTTCTTCTTCTGATTGCTGTTCCACCTGATCGATACACTCACACACATACATACATACACACACACACACACATACATGCACTCACCAAGTCTGTAGTATGCAAATGCCAAATGACTCGTTCGTCTTTTGAATCGCATCAGGTTTTTCGCTGGGCGATGGGTGTGTTGGGGAATGGCTAATGCAGTACCACTTCTTCTTGCAGTACCCCTCCCACACACACACAATTACACTCTCCCCTCTCTCTATCTCTCTCTCTCTCTCTCTCTCTGCATCTCTTTGCAGTCATGCTTTGGTCGCCACAACTCAATCTTTGAATCGTTTTAATGCCATTTTATGTAACTTCGAGGCTGCGCTGCCAACGCCTGCAGCGAACGTTGACGTCGACGTCGATATCTGCTGCTGCTGCCGTGACTCAATTTCAAGTTAAACAATTTTAAATTAAACAAATTTTGTAATGAAATAGCAGCATAAAGGAAACAGCAACAACAACAACTTAAAGTGGGTCAAAAACTACAACGCGATTAAATATTAAAAACCGAATATTCAATACTCAAAATATTGAGTCTCTATGTATACATATATATATATATATATATGTATAGACATACGCATTAAAACTTGATCGTAAATTAATAATAATTTTTTAAGCTGTTGTTTGCGTCGATTTTGATTTTTGCACTTGGAATTGAGACATGCATAGTTTCAATGGTGAATTGATTGATTGATTAACGGTTTGATTGATGGCCAGATCAAGCGACTAGTGCCTGCAACTGAACAGTCATTAGACAGCAAGGGGCTGGCTTGGAGGCGTCAAGGGGTGGGCACTATTTAGTTTAGTGTTAGTTACCTGAAACAACAACAACAACAACAACACTTTTGCGGACAACTTTTGACCCAATGAAAATTGCGCACTAACATTTTTGCTAGATGAATGATTCATGTAACCAGAGAGACAGACAGACAGATGATTATTACTTGGAATTTCAGGTTAAACACTCCATTCACACACAGACCCTGAATTACGAGTTGTGCAGCTTGAAGAATTTCAACTATTTCTTACGAATTAACGTTGGAATTTTGCAATTTCAGCCATGCCACAAATTTTCAAGCATTTATCTCTTAATTATATTTTTATTAACTGATTACTTAAAGTTAAAATTAAAGTGGCAAATTGTCAAATATGTTGAATTTTCTGCTCTATTCTCGTTTACACTGGTTAAAGGTGTTATGAAATTGTTATTATATCATTTTAACGAGAATTATCCGTTCTTTGATCCACTTCATTATACTGTTTTGTATCAGCCCATTAACTATGATCAACTTGTTAATGGTATTAAATCGTTATTTTTAAGTATTATTGTTCTCCTTTATCTTTTTTAACTGCACGAGGAAGTTCTTTTTATTCCATTTATAGCCGTTTAGATCTTTGTCCTTCTCGCCAAATATGTTAAGTATGCAGATCACTTCGTTTCCATTAAGTTGTTTTGTTTTTGGTTTTTTTTTTTTTTCAAGTTTCTGCGAGCTGCACTATAAATAGGTAGATGATTAAAAAGACCTTCCCGATGAGTTGAAACTGCTTAAAACTTAATTATGCACTACTCGAACTTTAAAAAGTAAAGATTGAATAACAATACCTATATTTAAAAAATAAAAACAAAAAATCCCCTAGACCGGAAGTCGTGAAAACGCCACTGAAGGTCACAGTTCGGCGATCATTTCAATCGGTTGCCAATTGAGAATCTCCTTCAAGTTTTACGCTTTGGGATGGTGGTAAAAACAAAAAAAAAAAAAACAGCCACTATAAAACTGTTGCATAGTGATTCATTATAATAGCAGCCTACATCATCATCATTATCATGATTATGGACATATTGGGATTGTCATTCTGTCAATTGGTGCCCCAAACACGCACGTAAAACGATTCGACGCGTTGCGTGGAGTTGCGTTGCGTTGCCTACCGCCAAGGTAAAGTTCTTCACTGACTCTTCGGGCCAGGCCAAGTGACGTCCATTGAACCCAGGGGTGGAGCGGGATCGGTAGTTGGCACGGTTCTGGACGAGCCACTCCTCATTAACAATAAACAACAAAAAGCCTGAAAAATAAAAAATATATATTAAGAAGGGGTATTTTTTAAGCAGATACAACATAAAAAAGTCATCAAATAATTGACGTGATCGGCAGACAAGCGATTGTTCAAGCCCAAAATATACCCTGTAAAATGTGAAACTAATTCATTTTATTTAATTATATTTGTTAGCACAAAAAAGCAGTGTAGAGCACCAAATATGCTCGGTAAATTATGAAACTTATTTATCATTTTATTTTATGTAAATGTAACATTTACTAATATTTATTTATAAGCAAATTTATGCATGGCTTTCAAATTGATTTCAAGTTCAAATGCCTTAAAGTTTTGGGTGGCCTTCTGCAGGGTATCTGCGCAAGTGTCTCGGACCATAAGAATTGAAGTATTTAACGACAAGCCGACAGAAAAAATTTGCTCTTCAAAGGCGGCTCCCACTGGCAAACGGGATAGAGCATGGAAAGGGTAATGGGGCTGGGACTGGGAATGGGAATAGGCATTCGGGATAGGTAGTCGGTAAGGGAATGTATAATAGTTATTGCGTAGTACGTGTGCCGATTATGCGAGTGGATTGCGGTATGTTTTTTAATACTCTGCTACCGAAGCAATCCAGAGTATATTGGTTTTGTGCAATGTCCCACAAGTTGTGTGTATGAACGCAACTTAAAGCTAGAGCCTTGAAACTTGGAAGATATACGTTCAGGTAACCGATCAGAATTGAAAATCCGATATCGATAAAGTCACATATCGCCAAAAATGTTTAGGCCGTAATTACAAAATGTTGTTGGTTATTTGTTTGGGACGTTCTTAAATTTTTTTCCAAATTTGATGTACATGATATAATCGTATAGAGTAAAATAGTCTAAAAGTTTATTAATAACATCCATCAAAAGAAGAAAACATCCTCGCCCAATTCAATTTCCTAAAATCGAAAAAACCACGCCCAATCTCAACTCTTAAAATCTACTTAAAATTGAAGCAACGTTTGAATGATAGATTATTAAACTTTTTACTTGTTGGTAGCAGAGTATTTCACAGTCGTCTACGTCCAACGACAATGTTCTCACTTGTTTTTATTTTCGGTGTTGAGCTAACAGAATGGGCAGGTAGGCGGCACTTAATTTCGGTTAACTTTGCACATGTGTGTGTGTGTGTTGTGCGTCTTCGTCTTCGTCTTCGCCACTGTCGTCTAGAGTCGGCTGTTTTTCTGGATTCGGGTATTTCCTGATTGTTTCAGCGTCAACGGGGAGAAAGGCAAAGAAGTTGTCGTCGTCTGCTGTTGTTGCTGCTGCTGTTCACAGCTCTTGCATAATAATTGACAGTTATAAATTTTACTTGGCTCCACATGCAATGAGACAGTGTAAGTGGTGGGTGTGTGTGTGTGTGTATATGTGTGGAGGGTGAGTGGGGTATGTAAGTTAAGCAGAAGGTTGTCTCTCAATTGCAGGCCATTTAATTCTTTTAACTTTTGTTCAGCCCCTCCGCCCCTGCCCAACCAGCCATTTCTCCCTTCTCTTTCCACTGCAAAGTTCACGTAACTGGCTGGGCTCGGCTGGCGTCTGAGTTGCGTTGGTGTTGACTACGCAGTTGACGTCGACTGCGACTACGACTGCGGCAGAGCCGTTTTGCCTACGTGCGACTCTTTTGGAGTGGCTCTCGGCAACACCAACGATTGCAGCGCATTAACATTCCAAGTTGGCCACTCCTGTTTATTTATACGCCACACACACTTCAACACACACACACACACACAAACAGAGATGTGTTGTCTCTCTGTTGAATAACAGTTGTTGTTTATTTTTTATATGATATACAACTTTATTTTTATTTTGTACTCGAATTGTATGTGCGTGTGTGTGTGTGTGTGTATGGATTTGTGTGTTCCTTTTGGGTGGCAGGCAACACAACGCATATAAAATACAAACAGAAATTCAAATACAAACACAAAATTGAATGTCATTTGGATTCGCTTTTCGGATTTCAAATAGTTTTTTATATTTGTTCAACCTGAAGAGTTGTGGAACTGTGGTGAGGCAGGGTAAAGTGTTATGCTTCAATCATCATAATCATCAAAATGTGTCTCACTTCACGCATAAAACCAACAAACTGACAGCATTTGAGCTTTTTAAAAAGGTCAATTTTAAATATTTCATACATCATACATCATCTTTGACATGGGTTCATTTCTTTTGCGGATCAAAATATTAAAACAGAGCTACGCAATATGGGGACAATAATATTATTGATTACGAATATAAATTTTGTTTTTTATTTTCTTACTAATTATTATTTGATATATTATAGAAAAGCTTCATGTGAGTCTTTACTAATAATATTATTGACTGAATTCTTATTTTATTTGATATGTTATTCAAATGCCGTAGGTCTAAAATGGGCCTGTTTTTAAGTATTTTTTTTGTAGTTGATGTCGAACTATATTTGATATGTTATGGAAAATATCCAACAGTTTTAACTTTGTAAAAACCCAATAAGAGTCATTATTATAATTGTTAGATTGACCTGTCGAATTTTTGCAACTTAACTGATCGAAATGGAATCATTATCATTCGCGTTTTCCAAATGTCCTTTGAGGGTCGTTAATCTTCTTCCTCAATCTGTCTCTTTCTGTGTACTGTTTCTGTTGTATTTTTACCAGGCGTACATAGCAATTTCTGTTTTTTTTTTTTGGTTTTTGCTCATTGTCCAATGTTTAACGATGTGCGATTCGGGGCTGGTTGGCAATTTGGTAACTTGATCAACGTGACCTCGGAATAACTTGACTTGACTCATTTTCATCTTGGCACAACTGCGACTTATGTTGAGCCAAGTTCTGGCTCCAAGTAACGGCAGCAACAGCAACCATTTGAGGCAGGCAATCAACAGGCGGCGATCACTTGAAATTTAATCGGCCTGGCAACGTTGCCATCTCCAAGGCCACTAAGAAGACAGCAGAGCAAAAATAATGAGTGGGGAATATCTCAGCAAAAACCATGAAAAAAGAGGTAAAATCCCCAGCACCTTAATTACATGCAGCTTTGGTCAATTCAGATTCCCCTTAACTTTTATTTATATTTATCTTCATTCTCTTTGTTTGGACGAGGAAAACTTCCTGGTTCGAAAGCCCCAAACTGAATTCTGCTTCTTACCAACTCAAATACACTTAACTTAAGCGCTTTCACACATTTGTCACATATGTCTCATCGTCAACATCATTATTTAATTACAAAAGGGGAAAAGGAAATCATAAATAAACTAAGTCAAATTTTAACAATCAGTGCTAATTAGAAAATCGATTAATCAATCGTACAAGAAAAAGAGTTGTGTGAAACTGGGCGTGGGTAAAAATATATTATAACTTAAGTGCCACAGAAAGTGGAAGGCAGTTTAAATAGCCAACATAAATAAGCGCATTTAAAATAATAAATTTAAACATTATATAAAGCTGAAGCTAAGTAAAAAGTTGTTACTTCAAGCATGATTGAAGCTTTGATGATGTTGCAGCAAAACTAATTCTTCAATCGATCACATTATCACATAAATATATTTATATATATATATATATTTTTAAATATATAGATCACATTGCACACATAAAATATGCTCGATAAGCTAATTGCTGAAAGTGCATTTTGCAGTCTCTATAAAGAGAGCGAGAGAGAGAGAGAGAGGGACGGAGTGATAGAGCTAGAGAAAGAGTGCGAGTAAGACAAGAAATAATAAAATACAACTCAAGAAATATAAAAAGTGTGGCATAAATGATAAAATTGCATAAATAGGCAAATGAACAACGGTTAATCAATAAGCCAAAAGATTGAATAATAATATTTACAACAACAACATTTTGGTAGATTGCGCGAGTGGTCAACTTGGTCAACAAAAAAAAAATAAAAAAAAAATTAAAGCCGGCCGGAGTTGAAGCCAAATCTTTGGCATAATTTACAACGGCGATCATCTGATTGCTGATTGCCCTGTTGCCGGATTCGGATGCGGATTCGGGTTCGGGCTCGGGCTCGGCTGCGGCTGCGGCTGTGGTTACGAGTTTGGTCAGACTGCTCGTGCGATCGGCATATTTTTTTTGGGAATTGCCGCCGTTCGGCGATTGGCATTCGGCACTTTGCTGCCCTGCTAATTGCAGCTAAAAGCGACGGCGACGGCGACGGCGGCCAACGCGTTGTATGTGTAATGCGGTTAATCAACGATGCTAATCCTAATAATGAGCAGCAACATTATGATGACGATGATGGTGATGATGTTGTTGCGGCTGCTGCTGCTGCTGCTGTTGCTGCTAGTGATGATGATGACGACGACGACGACGAACGGCCTTGAGGCCAACAGCAGCAACAGTTAACCAGTTTGCCGCTTATGAAATACCAGCAAAGAAAGACAGACAGAGAGCAACAGCCACAGAGCATGAGCCAGAGAGAGAGAGGGAGAAAGAGAGAGGGGGTCTGAGAGAGTAATCAGAGTGGAGTAAGGCAGACCAGGGCAGAGTTTTGGAGAAGCACACTGCAGAGAATCCCCCAAAATGCAAATGAATGTCGTTGGGTTTTGCCCGCAGCAACAGCAACATCAACAGCCACAGCAGCAGCAGCAGCAGCAACAGCAGCAGCAGCAACTGCAACAATTAGCAAGTGTTGCAGCTCAATTGAACTGAACTTCCTAGTGCCGTTGCAGCGCCATTGAAAATCGACTGCGTTTCAGAAAGTATAACAAGAGCAACAGCAACAGCAACGGCAACAATTAACAACAACAGCTAGCAACAACAACTAGCAACTGGCCACTACAAGCACGGCAGCGGGGCAGGTGTGAATGATTTAGTGTTAACATGGCCATAGCCAAAAGCCAAAGTGCTCCTGCCAATCGTGCTGCTGCTGCTACTTCTGTTGCTGTCTCTGTTGCTCCGGTTTATGCTGCTAAAGTCGCTGCTCGCTGCTTGCTGCTGCTGCTGCTGCTGCTCGCTTGGCACAACGGCAACGGCAACGGTTTTCGATTGCTGTTGCGTTCATCATTTTGCCATTTCACGTTCAGCTGGCAGCGAAATCGAAAGTGATTGCTCCGTGTGCTGCGAGCCGAAGATCGAAGCTTGACGCTTTTTTTTTTGGAACATCAAAGAAGACAAAATAGCAGCCCTCAAAAATAAGCACTCTCCAAGCCCAATAAAACAAAAAATTCATAACTAAAAAATATAATACGAAAATACATAATTTAATAAGGCGCAGACGAAGAAGTTTCCAACAACCTTTTTCATGGTATAACAGCTACAAAAATACACATATATGTGTGGGTCTGTGTGTGTCTTAAGGTATGTGTGTGTGTGTGTGTATTTTGGCCATATAAAGGCAGCCGCTACAAGTGCCGCGACTTCATTGCATATGCGACGCGAACAAACCCAAAACCAAAAAAAACGAAAGACTTCAAAATATTTTAAGGAAAATAATAATAATAAAAAAAACGCGGCAAAGTGCAATAAATTAAAATGGTTCGCTTTTTACATTGAATTAAATTTAATTTGTTTTTTTTTTTAATTTTTGTTTTTAATTCTACTCGAAACATTTAAAATTTGAAACACACATACACACACATGTGCACACTCACACACTCATGCAAATAATGATGCTGATAATAAATAATTAAAGTTTTTTTGTAATTGATTTTTGTGTCGAAGAAAAAAAATTGTACAATGCAGTGAAAAAAGTGAAAGTGCTACAATGTGAATATAGCAGCAAAAACAACTACGGCAACAACAAGTAAACAACAAACAGTTAATGAAACAAACAAACAAATAAACAACAAACAAGCAACAACAATAACAACAACGGCAATACTATTGGCTAATGTTGGAGTAGCAAACAATTCGCGTAGCAACCAAAATCAATACAAATTTAATTCAATTTTTATTATTTATTTTTTGTTTATTTACTTTTTTTTTCTGAATAGTTAAACATTTGACTTTCAAAAGTGCAAATTCAATAATCAACAACAAAGGGCAACAAACAGCCGCTGCAGGAACAACAACAACAACAACAACAAAAATATCAACAACACAAGCAAAAATGCTGCTCAAAATGTAAGTAAAAAAACCTTTTAAAAAAAGGAAAATACATCTGTGATATGGCCAACTTAAAAATTGTTAGGAAAATATTATTTATTTAAAAAATATATAAACGAAAAGAAAATTCAAATACTGATTTTCAACTAATCATTAATCTAAAATTTTGTTCAATTTAATATTATATTTTTATATTATGAATGAAAATTCAGTAGAGTAAATAGTTTGTCAACGTATTAAAAATTAATATTAATAATTATTAACTGGCTTAGTATTTTATCTCCTTATATGAATCTCGTAAATAAAAAAATTAAAATAAAAATAAATTCATTCGGCTTCGACACAAATAGGAAGAAACTTGATTAATAAACAAAAATTTCGTCGGCTTGAGTAATAATTCGAAGAAAACTCATCAGAACTTGAGTTAGTTAATGAATTATCTATGCGTCACCTTTAAACCAAAATGCCTTCAATTTAATATTGAGTGTGTTATAGATATAAATTTATCGGAAGATGTTAACCAATCAAGACGAGTAGCTGCCCTAAATCGATCCAAATTGAGAGATCAGTGGGCAGATAATGAGCAAAAAAAAAACCTGATAATCTTAAATATGACTGACTATAATTCACTCAATACGTTATGCAAATTCATAACGTGCATTCCATCAAATTTCGTAATAATATTTTAATACCCTCGACAAGGTAATCGGCATCATGTTGAATATTCACATTTTATGTTTTTTTTTTGTTAAACATTTATAAATATCAATATACATATGCATAACGAGACTGAATATATGTCGATACTTGAAATTAATTATTATGAAATTAAATATAAAGCTGATTGTATTTATTATAATTAATTTTTATAATCTATTTATATATTTATAATAGGATTATTTTTGTTTCTCTTGAATGCTTGTCATCGATCATAAGTTGAGCTAATGATAAAAAATACATATTGCGTATACGCGGCATTTGCTAAATCTGCATTCCATTTATACAGCACAAACACCTACACACACACACACACACACACACAGAAGCACACTTCTTCTACTGCCTGAATTGTAAGCGGAGCATCCAAATGTGAGCTGATGCTGTTGCTATTTAAGGCGTAGCTGGGTGTGTATGTGTGTGTGTGTATGTATGTGTTGGGAGGTGAAAACAGCTCATGCAGATTGTTGGCCTTGGGTAACACGTTTAACTTGGCCATTATAGACGATCAATCAGTCAATCAATTTCATTATGACTGCATTGAGGGACAACTGCGCACAGTTTAATTTAAATGCAAAAGGCCAAATCAAAAGCAGCTGATTGGCAACTGTCAGAGGTGTGACGAAAGGTTAGGTAAAAATGAGGCAAAATAGAAGAAACATGGCCAAAAGCATAAGTCAAAAAACTTTTATGCATAACTCAATAAGACGCATCCAACAATGCAACAGAAATAAACATATTTTACATTTCATGGCTCTTATGATTGTTTCTTATGTTGTTGTTGTTGTTGTTGTATGCTTCAATGCGCTCGCAACGCTTGTCACGACGTCAATGGCCTCCAGCGGCGTCTACAAAACACACACACACACACACATCAAGACAACAGCAACGCAGCCACCGCATCAAATTGCCAAAAAAAGAAGAAAAAACAGTCAAAAAAGAAGACAAAAATTAGTTGCCAAATGTGAAATGCAAATTGCATGCCACACCCGCAAAGACAGCAGCCCACATCCCGCTGCTCGCTGCTCGCTGCCCGTCTCCGGCCACCCCTTCTCTTGCCAAGTTGGCAGTTGGCTTTTCCAAATGTGATCAGCCGACCAGGGTGAAGAAGAATAAGCAAACAATGGAGTATTGGTGCCTAAAGAGCTAAAAGTCACAGTCATTTAGTCATTCATTCACTCATTCACTCATGCACTCACTCACACACTCACTCACACACTCACTCGCACACTCATTCACTCAGTCAATTGCACATTCGCTTCGCCTAAAGTTACGACGAGTAACCGTAAAACAATCAGTGCTCCGTTACTTGGCACACACACACACACACACACACCGTGTCGGAGGCAGTTAATCAGTCATTCACATTCACATCTGTTGTGTTAAGTGCTCTCTGACATTGTCTCAGACACAGTGGGGCAAGGCCAATAGAATGTGGCCCCCCCGATATTGCATATATCATATCGAATTCCAGCATGTGGAAAGAATTAGAATGTCAGAGGAAGTGAAAGTAATGCACTCAACATAGATAATATATATATAACTTGTTAATTGTCGATTGATCAATCGCGAACAAGGAGTGTGCTCAACCTTGAATCAATCACAATGGAAATTGCCTTGTAGACTGCCATATAAGGAAGACAAATGCAAATGTCACATTTTATATAATGCTATATGACGATCTAAACATAAGTGCAGAGGTAAACAACAGTACAGTTCATTTTCATTTATTTCTTAAAAAAAAAAAATACTTCAAATATAGTTCTATAATTATGAAAACATTTATTTAAACACAAGAAACTGAAGTTAAGTTGGTGATTACAAATATTTATTTAAACACAAGAAAGTGAAGTTAAGTTGGTGATTACATTTTTCGTTTGTTTGGTATTTGAAAAATTATAGAAATTTGAAACATACCCATATAAGAAATCAAACATTTCTAAGGATTTATAAATAGTTTTAGAGCATTACTAATATTTTGACCGCAACTGTATACAAAATGAGATCAGTAGATAAACATAATTACACCCATTTAATTTGTCTTTGTGATAATATCTATTGAATTAGGAAAGTGCTCATTATGTGTTTTGTTAGTTTAGTTATACAAGATTTGTAAAACCTATATATATATATATATATATATGTATAAATATATGTAGTCATATGTGTCAGCAACTCTGATGCAATTTTTACTTCCGCACAACTCAACCCATTTGTGATCTTTAATTATTACTTTCTTGCAAGATTGTGGGCGTTACCAGCGCGTTGTTTCAGTGTGTGTGTGTGTATGTTTTTTTTTTTTTTCTTTCTTGTCTATGTGTGTCGTTCCACTGTGCACCGTTGCCAATATTGCACATTCGCTTTTCTATTATGCGAATCTTTTTTGTTGCTGTCCGTTTGGTGTTGAGAGAGGCGATGTGCGCATTGTCACCTCATGCATAACATGGCCAAGAAGTCGGAACCCAAAAGACTTCGAAACTCAAAAAAACCAAAAACAAAAAATTAAAAAACAAAACAAAAAAAGTTGCCTTGCTGCTAAGCACCCTTCAGCCTCCTTCAGCCCCCTGTCAGTTGGTGCAGCTGGCAATTTGCAATGTGTGATGTGTGTAGACATAATTATAACTTTTCTTGGGCTCCTCCATTGTTGTTGCTTGGGCTATTTGGGCTGTTGCCGTTGTTGTCTGTTGCAATTAAAATAAGTTGAAGTTGTCTACCTTTACAGCAAGCTGCTGCTGCTGCTGTTGCTGCTATTGCTGCTGCTGTTGTTGTTGTCGAAACTTGTTTCAGTGAAACAAAAACTTAAAAAAAAAAAAATGTTAAGCGAGTGGTTTCAAACGACGCTACGCCAACTGCACATAATTTAAAATGTTAAAAGTTATCGTCAAGAGCGCCAAACATGTGAAGAGGAGGTAAACAGCAGGCGGAGGTATGGGGAGTTGAACTGGGGTGGATTAGTTGGAGAGGTCTGCTCTTTAAATATCGAACAGTCGTGTGCTGTTTTTTTATTTTTTATTTTTTATTTTTCATTTTTGCCGGCACTGGTGTCTCTCCCTCCCTCCCTCTCGCGCTCTTCCTCTCTCTTGTCTCGTCTCTGGTCTCGTCTCGTCTGGTTGCTTTTTAACGGGGCTGGGCTCGGCTTGCAAGTCGAGCTGAGGCTCTGTTGCAATGGCCAGCGATATCGAAACTGAAATCGAAATGGGTTAACACCTTTTGTTAAAAAAAAAAATAAAAAAAAAATCATTCATATAAACCGGTTGAAGCCAATATACATGTCCATAGGTAAATATATATATATATATATATATATATATTCGATTCCTGTCTCAACTAGAGTCTGGCCCTCTGGTCAGTTACTTGCGTCTGTTTATGATTTTGCTTCACATTTTGTGGTTTGCCTTGAGCAATCGTCCGTCCGTCTCGCTTTCGCCTCTCTCCGTCTGTCTATATATATATATATATATATATATATATATCTTACAATCCCTTGAGAGTTGGATGCATCGCAATGCGGATTCGCAAAGCCCAATGAACTATGTATTGCTGCAATTGCATGATCAACGATATTCACGATATCCACACAATATCCACAATATCATCAATATTAACGATTCATGTTCGAATAGACATGGGGAGATCGCTTGGAGATCGCATGTACAATAAACAGAGTCGCCCAAAACGCAGTTCGCAGACGGCTAATGAAATTGTGAAAGGTTTTAGTTTCTGTTTTCCTTTTTTTTTTTATCTATTTTTTTTTTATTTTTCTTCTTCTTCTTTTGTTTACTTGTGGTAAACATTAACAAATGATGCAGCAAAAAGCGACGCGATCATTCGTCTATGGCCCCAAATATGATTGGTCATTTAAACACACATAAAAAAAGCATAAAAAAAGCACGCGATAAAAATCAGCTTAAGCCAAATCAATCATTATTTCGTTCTGCAAGCCACACCAATTTTGATATTTTCGATATTTATTTATTTTTTCTTTCTTTCTCGTTGAAATTTAATAACTCAATTATGTTGCATATCGATTAATCTTTTTTTTTTTTTTTTTTGAAATGTGCTGAGGTCGTTGGGTTGTCTAAATAGATCTGTTTATATTCAAGGTCTTGACCCACATTAATATTATTGAAATTATCAACTAATTAGACATATTTTTGCTCGCCAATCTTTAGTCCGATTAACCAAGTCTGACCTTCATTAAATTTTGATTAAACTTATATTCAGATATCGGAATACTCCAAGAAAAAGTGTTATCTCAAAAATGTGAAATCAAAATCTCTCTGGATACTTTCTCTCCATCTAACTCCAACTATAAATTCTCTCTCTCTCTCTCTGTCTAAAGTTGACCATTTTTGTGCACATCTTCTACTAATTTAAGAATAATCATAGAAGAAATATATAAAAAATCGATAAAGTTTATATCAAAGAAACATTTTCATTTCTTTATTATTTTTTTATTTCAATCAAAAATTAAGTTTTCAGCACAAATTTAATTTATATCTCTTTCCATTACAGATGTCTACTGAGCTGCCTGGCGATGCTGGTGGCCGGCGAGGAGCTGGCTGTGAGTGCATCCGCTGAGAAGAGGGAGATGGCGACAAGTGAGTTTGAGACAGCGCACAAGGTGCCGGAGTCGAGTGCTGTGAGTGATGAGGGCTTCCATACGGCACACAAGATAAGCATTCGTTCGGCAGATTCGGTTGATTATTCAATGAATCTGCTGGCGACCAAGGAACGACCCGAACTTAATCCGGTGCTCAGTGCGCTGATCAACGAGGATGTGATGAAGAGCATCGAGGCGAAGCGTGCCATCGAGGAGGAGGAACTGGCCGAGGTGCGTCGCGAAATCGAGCAGGCAGCTCTCGATGAGTTGGCACTAAAGAGCACGCTTGTCACTGAGCCACCAGTCGTACAGTTGACAACACTGGCGCCCGCCGCCACTAAGAAGATTGATAATCTCGATGATGAGATGCTAATCGATCCACACGATGATTTTGTCAATCAGAATTTTGCGCTCGACGGCGCCGGCAGCGAGAGCAACAAGAAGTCACGCATCGAGATCAAAAAGGGACCCAATGGCCAGGATTACGAGTACGAGTATGTCTATTACTATGAGGAGGATGACGCTGATGCCGCTGCCGATGGCAAGGCCAAGCCGGCAAGCGGCGAGGCAGCCACCGATCTCACACCAGATGCGCGTGGCAAGACGCGCTACTCGAACATTGATCGCAGCACACCGGCCACGCCCAGCGAGAACAGTTTGCACAGTGGCAAGGCCAAGGGACGTGCCTCGATCAGTGAGCAGAACTCGGAGGACATTGAAATGGAACGTTTGCCGCTAAACACCCGTTTCCCAAGTCGCGGCAAGAATATCGATGTGCTCCCGACGCCAGCGCTGGACTCGCTGGAAACGGCTGCGGAGCGCAAGAAGATAAGCGTCAAGCGACCCAGCCTGGAGCTGGTCGACAGCCAGACATTTAACACCGACGAGAAACAGCTGAAGGGCTCACGCAACGGTGACAAGGAGCTGAAGCCAGTGATTGCCGTCGAGCAGGAAGCAGCAGCAGCAGCCGCAGCAGCAGCCAAGGCGGCCAAGGAGCGAATGGAGCAGCAAATTCAAAGGGAGATCACTGGCAAGCTAGAGGAGGAGAGTGAGCAGACGACACCCTCTATGGAGAAGGCGGCACTCGATCTGTATGCGATACTGACCAATGAGAATCTCAATAATGATGAGACAACCGCTGCGGATACTGGGGACGAAACCACAATTAGTCCAGATACCGCTAGCACTGATAATGATGATGGGTTGACCACACTGCAGGATGAACTCTCCTCGACAACGACGTCAACAACGACAACAACATCGACCACATCGACGACGACAACAACAACGGAGGCACCCACAACAACGACAACAACAACGACAGCAGCCCCATCCCTGTTCGGTGGCAGACGTTCGGGTCTGAGCAGCTTGGCTGGTCGCAATCGGTTCAAGTTGCGTGACGGTGCCGCAACCAGCACCACCACCACCACCGAATCAGCACCCACTGAGCCCACGAAAACTGGCAGAAGTAAGTGTGGACTAATTTTGTGGGTATTTGATTAAAAGGAACTCAGAAGATGTGCAAGCTTTCTTCAATTCAAAAATTAAATGTACTCCTCTAGGATTGAGAATCCTTTCTCCAAGTGAATGCCTGCTGATGTAGTGTTGAAATTAGTAAGGAGAGAAAATCCAATGGGATTGTGACTTAATATTGCTCATCTGGTTCGAGAACCCTTTCAAAAGGGTGGCTCTTGAAGTAGCATGTGAAGGAATAAGTACAGCAACTAAGCAACAAAGGGAATTCCTTTGGGCTAAAATAGGAGGGAGAACTCTTTCTTCAAGAGCTTGCCTGCTGAAGTAGTTAGAACCCTTTCAAATGGATGGCTCTTGAAGTAGCATGTAGATGAATAAGTACAGCAACTAAGCTTAAGGGAATTCCTTGGGGTTATTATAGGAGCGAGAACCCTTTCTTCAAGGGATTGCCTGCTGATGTAGTGCAGGTTAGCCCCCTAACCAAACCCAAGCATATTTTTTTGAGCAAGCTTGTTCTGCGCAGTAACCTTTGCAGAGTAGAGTTAAGGTAGTTTAACACTTGATCAGTTTTATGACGATAGACCATTTTACTTCCTGAGAACTCATAATTAAGAAGAGCTCATAAAATAATATCGAGTTGAACAATAATAACAATAATTTCAAATTCATCGAGACTATCTTCAAAATATGCTTAAATATTAAATGAGTTTTGTTATTTTTACTGGGTGAGTTGAGTTAGTCAAGTAAAAGCTTTAAGTTGGAAGTGAGAAGGCTTTGTTTGTTACAAACCAATATTGATTGAACACATTTTTTGCTAGATCGCTTCTCGCGTCCCTCGATTGGTGGTCGTTCTCGTCCTGGTGCGCGCACCACCGCCAGTCCCGAGCCCACCGCTGCCGCTGAGCACGCTGTTGAGGAGGAGGTTGTTGCCGCCAAGGAAGTAAAACCCGTTAGTTCTGGCTTCGGACGTGGCAGACGTAAGTAGTAGCATCCATTAAAATGAGAAATTAATTAAAAACTCATCACTCATTTTTGCAGCACGCAATCGTTTCAATTTGCGAGGCACCAGCACCACCGAGAAATCCGTTGCCGCTGAGGAGGCCGCCGATGGCGGCAGTGCCTCAGCCGATGCTGCGCCCAGCACCACGGCACGCAGCACGCTGCGCAGTCGACCGGGTTTGAGTTTGCGTGGACGTAGTCGTACCACCACCACCAAGGCGCCGCCAGCAGAGGGTGGCTCCAATGCCGAGGAGGCGACAGATGAGGCGAAATCAGCATCGCCAGCAGCTGCTGCCGCTGCTGCTGAGCCGGCAGCAGTGCGTCCATCTCGCTTCAATTTGCATAATCGGGCTGCTGGCAATCGATTGCTGCCACGTGGCAAGTTGGGACGTGCCGGTGTCAGCACGGAGGCACCGAAAGATTCGACTGCAGAGGATTCGGCGGCGGATAGTAGCCATCACAACGATGTCAAGGGCAGCGAGGCAGAAGCGGGCGCCGGCGACAAGACTGAGGAGAAGACTGATGAGGCCGATGCCGCTGGCAACGCTGCCGCCAACCATGCCGGTCACACAACCGGCTTCAATCGCCTCAAGAATCGACCGCGCCTCAATGCGCTGCACAAGACTGACGCGGCGGCCAAGCCCAGGGCAGCCGCCGCTGCCGGCGCAGCTGGTGCCGCTGTTCCCGCTTCCCCTTCCACCCCTCCCTCATCATCGGCAACTTTGCAGCGCAAAATCAATCCGCTGCTAGCCAAGCGTCGTCTGCATTTGGGCGGCGCGGCGGCTACCTCGACCACAGGTAAATTGCATCAAATCTATCATAATCCCAATTCTTATAGATGAAAGACGTAAAGGATTTTATTCACAGCTTAAAAAATCAGAGAGATCGTTCCACTCGAGCGTAATCGAATTTGAAATATTCTTATACCATCTGTGTGTAGTCAAGAAAATCCGATATAGTGTGAATATAGTGGATTAACATAATATTAGAGAAAGTTCACCGAAATCTGTTGTTCATGTTGAGTAGTGGTTTTAGCTCAGGAAAAGAGGGAAATAAAGGTAATTATAGTCTCCTATTAAATTTGGAGACTCCAGCTTTTAAATTTCGTGAGCTTTATGAATTTATCGATTATCGATTTACATCATTAGGTATATCAGATTATAATGAGGGCCGAAACCAATGCAGATCTGTAGCTTTTAACCTAAGACAAATACGTGACTTATTCGTTTATATATTTTATCGATATCGACTATCGATTTGTATCAGTAGTCGTAGCAACCCAATTCAGACACTTTAAATATGTTAGGACAGTCGGCCACTTCAGAATATGAAAAGAACATAACTTAAATTCAAGGAAAGTTGCTTTTAAAGTTTTTCATAAATTATATCCGAAAATAAAATATGATAGTTAATATTTTTTTTCGTTTTGGCGATTTGTTTAACTTTTCCTTGAACCAATTTGTTGTACATTTTTACAACTGAAATCTATAATTTTTTTTTGCAGAGTCGCCCGCTGATGGTGGTGCCGCATCTGATGGATCCGGAGAACAGGAGGCCAAGGATGACGCAGCATCCGCTGGCAACTCTGACGAGACCGCCGGCGATAGTGCGGCCAAGGAGCAGGAGACAACTGAAGCCGCTGAGGCAACCACCAAGCAACAGGCGCGAGGACTTGGCCTTCTCGGCCAGCGTCGCCGTCTGCCACTGCGAAAGCCTGGCACCATCCTGTAAACATTGGGAAAAAAAGAAAGAAAAAAACAGCAAAGCCGTCAAATGACAACAGCAGCAACAACAATCCTTCCTTCTGCACCTGTTCCCCCACCAGCTAGAAGACTTCTTGTAGCTGCAGCTGGAATGGAAATCAAACTCTAGCGGATGATGCAGTTCATCCTTCTTCTCCAACAAGACCTACAGTCATCTATGATCCCAAAAAAAAAACTACAACTTCTTCCCTCCCCCGCCAACTGCTCCTGCCATCTCTTTCCCACTCTCTCTTTCTCTCCCTCTCTCTATCACTCTGCTTCTCAGTCTTTGGTAGTGTTCCCTTGCCCAGCTGCTATTCTCCTAAGTGGGTGGTCAAGACGCCACCCGAACAAGCGATAATAATTTTTAAAATTTTCTCTCTCGTCTCCTTGTAAAATTTTTTTATGTTTTATTTTCTCATAGGTTTCGTCTTTCTTATGTAATGTTCTTAAAACGCGATTAGCTTTTTACACATACAATAATTAAAATAAAATACTGAAATATTATTTAAGTCCCACTTTGCGAATATAAAGTCACCAAAATTAGAAAAAAACAAACAAACAAAAAACAAAAATCAAATGAATATAAAAATAAAAATAAAAGAAAAACAAAAACAAAATGATAAACGAAATGAAGAATAAGAAGAAATTAGGCAACTTGCAAGCGAAAAGCGAAGCCACTTGTAGATCCTTAAGTTGAAAAAATAAAAATATATATATTGATTGATAAAAATAATACCACATAACTCTCGCACATACAGCTCAAGATCTGGTAGTTGCCTCTGTGTGTGTGTGTGTGTGTGAATAGCAAGATATATTATAATATGTATTTCTTTCTCTCTTTCTCGTATATCTTCTTCTTTTTTTTTTTTGATTCAATATAAACAAACGACTTTTAACGATATATTTTTAAATAAAAATGAAAATAAGTAAAAACTAAATGTGAAAATATGTATTTCAATCAAGTTGGATATAAATATCAAAAATAAGCAAGCAAATAGGCTGCTTCAGTAAAAAACAAAAGTAATTTCAAAGTTTAAACTACTCAGGAAATATGCAGGTGGAATGGATTGGCAATTTATATATAGATATATATATATATATATAGACTTCGTCAGTCCACAATAGCATTATACATTTTAAATTCCGTACGAGCTATATGATATATTTTTCCGATGTTAATGTTTTACTTTTCTGAAATGCTAGCAGATTTTTACACAATCAGAAACATTTAGAGAATTTGCAAATATTTCCAACGTGCCACTCAATGATTCGATGTCAGTTGTAAGCTCTACTTTTAGTGGCAACTGTGCAATTGGTAACAACATTGTTGCCGCTTAGAGGGATAAAGGCTAAACTGACAGCTGGCTGGCATCGAATTAATTGCCTCGAAAAGAATTCCGATTATTTGTGAGCAAATAAGTCGTAAGAGGATTATTCAAATCTAGTTTTGCATTGCACACTGGGCTAAAATACCAATATTAATAGTAGTTGATATAAACTAGTATTAGTAAAATTTTACTTTAACATTGTAGCCTACTTTTGGGCACTTCCAAAAGTGAATATTTTGTAATTAAATTTTTAAAAGAGTTCAGTAAAAGGCGGAGTTAATTGCAGTCATATTCTAAATAACAACAACAACAACACAAAAAGTGCATTTAAAAGTCGGTTTTGTTTTGACTTGGCATATGAGAAGTTAATAGAGCATTTCTTGAAATTAGATTTATAGATGAATCATGTGTAATTTGTATGTGCTACGATTGACCTTGACATATTATTCTGTAGACAAATAATGCTGACGTAATGTTGATATACTTCTAACGTAATGGCTTACGTTGCGTAACGTAAGTATTTACGCATATGAAATTTTGACTAAACGAATGACATACAATTGAGAGAGAGATATAGAGAAATAAAGGGAGGGAGGAATATGGGAAGAGAGAACAGTTCTCGATTCTCGCAGAATCTAAATATTATGAGCCGAATGATGTCAAGACTTGCCTAGCATTGGCCCAATAGGCGACTATTGCAGCATGTAGATTTTGTATATACGACATATACAGCTATTTATTTATCTGTTTGCAGCACACACACCCACACACACCCACACACCCAGACACACTAGCCAGTGCTTAGCATATAAAAGTCAAGTGCTGGCGCCGACCGGCAAATAGAAGCCATTAACCGTTTCAGCAATGCAATTCGAATGGATTTTATTGGGCTTGCTTGCAATAAGCCAATGCAACACCACCACCTGCACCACTAACAACACTATCAAAGACAACAACAACAACAACAACAACAACAACATATCAACTATTACAAATGTGAATAATACAGATGTAAAACAATTGTGGGCAGCTGCCTTCCAAGCGATTAATGATGCCGAACTGCAGCGCATTGGCCAAAAACAAATCCCAAATGCCGTGCAGACGGGGCAGCGACCCAACAGCAAGCGGATGATATGGCGAACCAATAGCAAACAGCTGGACAGACGAGCAAAGGCAGCGATGGCCGTCCCGGAGGCGGAGGCACGTTCGGGCACGTTTCCATACACCGAGGAGGACAATACGAATCCAACCTATATCGATGTCAAGGATTATGAGCCGCAGTCAGTTCCCTGGTGGTTCTAACTTTTCCAGTATTATAGAATTGTTTTTTTTTTTTATAAATTAATATTATGTGTTTTGTTTTTAATATGTTTTAAGCCTTTTTGCTTAAATTTTAGCCAACCAAGACGCACACCATATATGGCACATAGCAACCAGTCTTTGTGCGTGAGCAAATTAATTAATTTTGCTGAATTAAATGTTGCCGAAATTGATTCATGTTTGTACTCGATCAGAAAAATTATACAGATTTTGAAACTAAATAAATATCATTAGTTGCTTAAACAGAAATTATTAAGGGTATTTTCTTATTCGACTGAAGATTTTTGATCGGTTTTCCGATTTTTTTCTTTTTGCGTTTACCTAAAGTGAAATGTATTTGATTGATTGATAAAACCGGAGGCTCGTGCAAAGCAGTAAAAAACCAAAAAAAAAAAAAAAAACCAATGCCATGTGGAGGGCAGCGCGGGTCAATTTTTGGCAGTTTGGCACTTTGTTTGCTTTGTTCGCCAATTTGCAGTTGGTTGTGGCATGGACTTTCTTGCGACATTAGGGTGTAGCAGCAAACAATAAACAACAAAAATGCAAAACTTATAAACAAATCGAAGAACAAGCGGCCGTTTTGCCTGCCAATTCATTGTCAGCCTTGGCTTTTAGGGCGTATACATAATCAGTGTGTTAAAAGTGAAGTAAAACAGATTGCAGCAAATATCAGATACTCTGTAATTTTCTGCACAAGGTTTGCTAATTTCATTTAAGCTTAAATAAGTTTAAAAATTAATTCTTATCATATTTTTAAATATATATATTTTTTTTTTAAGAAATTTCAATATTATTTATAATTGAAATTTTAAAGATTCATAATTTGGCAAGCCTTCGCATACCCTTTAAATTAATTTTGCCAATTGCTCTTTATAATTAAAAATTGGCAATAATATTTTTAGTAGTTGTTAATACATTTTTTTTGGTTGAATTAAAAACCGTTGTGTTCGCATTTTGAATTTTGGATATCCGATTTCGATGTCTGTTGTCAAAAGAAGTAAGCAGAGCAGAACTGTTGCAAGGTCGACATCAGCATATACATATATATATATACATAATATATACATAAATATACTCAGGCATAGTCAGTGTGTGGGTTTTCCTAAGCGGTTGCCAGAACTTCATTTAACACAGTTTGTAATTTAGTTTTCTCGCAGTTTCTTGTGCAGTTGTACAAACAAAAGTCAACAACGACAAATCGTCATAACGACGAAACAACAACTCGACTCTCGTTTATTAGCCAAACAAGCTGTCATGTTGTTCACTTAGTTCAGGCAATAGGCAATAGGCAATAGGCAATAGGCAATAGGTAATACTTCGGAATCGGCAATACCTCGGACCAGTTCTTAATTAAATGTTTGCCGTTTATTTCTATTTCATTGTTTTTTTTTTTCTTACCGCTTTAAGCTTCATAACAAATAGTAATTTGAACTGCACAAGAAGCACAGTTTTCACGCATTATTAGATATATAAGCCATTTTTGGCCGACAAAGCAGATAACCCAATTCCTTTGCAATAATACTTAATCCACTCCAAATTACCAGTCTCACTCAAAAAGGAGAGGCCAACTAATTTATCAATATGTTATGATGTCTACTCTTTAAAAAATTACACTCAACGGCAAGAAATGAAAAGATAAAAATAATTGTGCCATAATTATCAATTCGTTTATACGAATTTTTTTCTTTTATGTGAACAAAATCCAAAACGAGAAAAAACTTGGGTGCATGTTGGCTTAGCTATCCTGTTGTCTTTTTATACTTGTTATGAAAACAGACTGCCAGCTGGCAGCTCCCCGTCACTAGCCACCATCACCATCTGTAGGTGGCAGTAATGACAACATTTCACCAGAAAGCCACCAGGAAATCAAAACGAAATCTGTAACGGAAAAGTTGATAGTAATCAAAAAGAAGAAAAAACTCGCACAAACAATTAGAGAAAAGTGTCCAATTACGAATTCAATCAAACATTTCAAAATTCAGAAATAACAGTGCTGTTATCTTAATTAAAATGCCCCAATATTTTAATCGTTTTCTTTGAATGTCCGTATGATATGGCAGAGCACTCATAAAATTATAAAGATTTACGATTTGATTGATCGATTTTAGACAGATACGTTTTATATTAACTGCAATTTAAGGTTATGAGGCTAAATTGATAAACATTTGAATTCATGAAAAAGAAAATGCTTTTAGCTGTCTGATAGGATATAAAATAATTTCACTTTCGGCTATGAACTTGAAACAGCGAAATAAATCTAATATCTTTGTTCAAATGAAATAGTTGTTATCTTAATGATCTAGATAAATAAGAGATAATATTTACGCATATACCACTATTAAGGGAATTTACTTTGATACTGAATCTGCTTGATAACAAACAATAAATTTAGACAGGTTGCTCTCGCTAAGAGATTTTGATAAGATAAAGCCAATTTACTAGGAACTGAACGATAAGCAACTATGCTGATTTACAGTTAACATTTAAATATTATAAACTTTATTCAAAACAAAATGTTGGATTATTTTTGTTAAGAAACCTTGGTGATTAATCGAACATAGAATGAGTACAAAAATGTACTTTTGTGTTAATAAGTATGAAATATTCATATCGCAGCAGTTAAATAACCTCATTTAGATAACCCACTTTTACAGAGAGTTTTGGTGTCTCTCTCTCTCTATTTTTGTTTTTGTATTATTCACATACAAATGCATCTGAGCCTAATGCCAGACACATTACTTGTCTGATAACCCACAAGTTGGCAAACAATTAAGTTTGCTAAAAAAAAAAAAACGTAAATCATTAAGCAAATATATAGTTAGACATACTAAATGCAAAGTGAATAATTATTAGCCATTATGAGGGTAGAGATATCATATAAAAGCGGCTGACTCTTGAGAAAGTCAAGCAAATCCACATTTGCGAACTCAGTGGAATAGTCGAGTAATTGTTAAAAATGAGGTGCTACATTATTTTGGGCATTGTCTTTGCAGTGGCACTACTTGCCCCATTGACGCAAGCTGCTCCTGCTGTATCCCAGGAAACTGCTGAATCCCAGGAAATTACTGAAGCTGAGGCACTCGCAGCTGCTGTCGACAAGTCTGCAGATGCTGAGCAGCCCGTCGAGATTGTCGATGAGGCAGACACCTCTGGATCGGTTGAGTTGGCTGAGCCTAAAGCTGAGCAATTCAACGATTACTTTATCGATGTCAACGATTACCAACGGCCCCCACCCCCATGGTGGTGGTAAGGAACATATAGAAGCAGAAATTCAACTATATTCATAGATTTCATGTGTGTTTAAATTGATTAATTATTAAAATAAGTGTTAAACATTAAATAAGTTCAATAAGTTATATTTGGACAGTTGATCAATATATGCATAATTCAAATGTATTGAGGCAGTTATCGATCAAATATATAGAAACTTGATCTACGCTAAATATTCAGATATGCGAATATAGAACCTATATGTCATAGAGACATACTGGCGGACGGACAGTTGATGCTGATACAAAAAATATATATCCTTAATGGGGTTGGAGATGCTTCCTTCTGCCTGTTAGAACATAATAGCCTTTTAACTTATTTTCAATGGGTTCAGGGTATAAAAACATAAAAAAAGAGTCGTTGGTGGCTTGTGAATTTTCTAACTATTTTAAATACTCTTTTTCTCTCTAACCCATTTGCCCATTTAGATCCCAATAACCATGCATTAATATCCATATCACTTCTTTAATATGTACACTTGGACTGGAGGACTGGTTTGTGGTTTTTGCTGTTGTTGTTGTTGCCAGTGTTGAGTACTTTTATGGTCAGTTCGAACAGTTCGACAGCAGAGAAAGGTAAATTCTCCACAGCTAAAAGAAAGCTGTTCGGAGCAGGAAATTTGTATTCCACATGTTGCAGTTGGGTTGTGGACATTAGTGGCAAAGAGATAACAAGCAACAACAACATTATTAACCATACACAAACACACACACACACACAGAGAGCCACAGTCATGTCACGGCCAATGACATTGAACTTGACATCTAACGAGTGCTGAGTTGTGTGGTAAATGCAACCGGCAACTTTTTTTTTTTTTTTTTTTTGCAGTGATGACCAGTTTTAGACTACATTCGGAGATAAATTAAAACAATTTACAGTTATCAGGTAGTTAGCGGTCTCAAAAAGCAAATAAGCAACATAATCTTTAACTTATATATATATATATATAAATACATAGTTATAAATGTATATAAACAATAAAAGAAAGAAAAAAAGCAGAAAAACTGGAAAATAGAAATCATTAACAAATGTTGTTGTAACAAGGCATAAAATTACTTATTATGGTCATATTCGAAAAAATTGGATATCGAGTCTCAACATTATTATTTTTATCACTTGACTTGTTATTTCATAAGATGAATGTAATTTTAATATAACGGGTTGTGTTGGTTTTTTTTGTTTCTAATAAAGCTATATTATAGAGTATTCCAATTCGACAGGCATGGCCATATCGACACGTCTAATATATATATACTTCATGGGTTGGCACACGACTCCTGCAGTGCATACTAAATTGTAAATATGCTTGACTAAGCTAATTAACACTATAATTAAATATATGACTCAATTTAATCTGTAATTTCACTTCTCTTTTTCAGCCTAATTATGAAAAAAACAAAATCTTAACTTTAATCAAATAACATGAATCAGTATCCGAACTGTGTAGTTATATTTATAGCTTGTTAATATCTATATATATATATATATATATATGTATATATTTTGAAGATATTAGAATTAAATAATATATAAATTAAAAATAAATAAATTTCTATATCAAGCTTTCTATAAGGCAAATGAAATATTGAGTTTGTTTTTATATATGGACTGGTTTTCCTGTTTATTTACTGCACACCGATGATCCCCTCATAACGTCGATGAGGCATTGACTTCATTTAATCTCATTAATTTTATCAGCAGCGAAATGTCGTCATGTATCTGGGTTAAGCTAAGGCTGTGTTGTGGCTGTGTTGACGTTGCAACTTCGAAATGCGACTCATGAATTATAAATTAACGCACAAACATTATACACAGTTGCAACTACGATTCCAGTTTTCTGAATTTTTTAACTTTTGGGTTTGCGCAATGTTAACTGTCTGTATTAACGACAATTTTCCGGCACTACTATAGTTTGGAACTGAAAACTAGTAATATATACTGTGCCGGTGTCAGACAAAGTGAAAACATTAGAGTGTTACGTCCATTAGGAAGCTAGGAAATCGATAATCGCATGTCGATTATCTCCCACAATTTTTTATACCATGTTCACTTCCGCCCCCAAAAAGCAATAATGTGTACATGTCGCAAAATTTATAGTTAGGAGGGAAGACTACTAGGAAACTCTTTCGCTGCGCCAACTCCGATATCAAAGTATTTCGTAGTCGGATACTCTATCTACTGATTCCCTTTCAAAGCATTCGAAATAAGTTGTACTTTTTTTGTTGCGATAACCGAAAAACTTGGACTAAAAGTTGCCATAATTCATATATAATTAACTAATTAAAACACACAATAATAAAGGTGATTTCAGATTCCAGATTATATATATAAACATTTATATACATATATATATTTTTTTTTACCTAATGAACTGGGAACTGAATTAGTTTCTTTTAGATACATTCTACTGGAAAATTGCAAATTAACATTTGAAGTTAATTATTAATATTTGATGGTTTATTTCATTAAAAAGTTAATGACTTAAATATACGTATATATACTTATACTTAAACATATTAAAAAATCGTATGAATAGCGTTTTATATGATCCGGTGACTTAGGAGCAGGCCCAATGAAAGATCAAAACTAAAGGGGCTTACCTCGAGAAATTAAACCTAAGGAACTACTTTGTCAACTCATTGAATATTGAATGGTAATATCAGATTAAATAGCAGTAATATATTCCACAGTTAAATTTGAATCAAAATGCAATTTTCTGTAAATGCAAAGTATGCAAAACCAGTAATTGAATTGCGCATAAACATTATATCTTATGTCGTTTTTTTTATTAACTATGCGGGAAAATAATGAGTGTATATATTTTGATCGAACGACTTTGGATTTGAAGAACTACCGTCGAAATCAAAAGTAAATTAAAAAAAATGTTTGGTATGCCGGGCAAATAATTTCGCAATTGGCGTTCTTATCGGAGCGAGGTGTTGTTGCTAATGGAGCTGCTTAAAAATCAGTTGGAATTTTTATATATGTTGCATATAGTTTGCATAGCACCACATTCGGTTGCATTTGGTTGCCTTGCAGCCGGCCAGTAAAGCAGTCAGCTAAATGAGTAGTCCAACGCCAACACGCACCACAAAAACCATGTGTGTAGTGTTGCGGTTTATTTTCACTTCTTTGCTGCTTGCCACATGTTGCCTGTCGCTGCCGCTTAAGTGCGAATTGCGTTTTGACTTGCGAATTGGCAGGCCAACGGGAAAGTTAATTTGCCACTTGCATTAAGCTTGGCTCACGCTAAAGCTGATCGCAACATTGTTGCACATATAAATTGCGAATAAAATTGGACGTCAGCAGTTGTTACAATATCAAGGCCAGTGACAGTATTTGATTAGTTGTTTTGACTCGGATACAATAGACCTGAGTCAAATTAATACAAATTCATTTTTAACTTTTCTAATTTATATCCATTAATGGTAAATAGTAATTTGGAGACGGTGATTTGATTATTACTTTGTAAAGTGCTAAAGCTTTAAACATGGGCCCAAAAATATATGTAAGTAAGCTATAGTCGAGTGAACTCGACTACGATATACCCTGAATTTTATCTCATTTTGAATTCTAATAATGAAGAACGAATGCAACGCAGTATTTTTATTATACAAGCCCGATCTGATCTTAACTGAGATCAATAAGAGAATTTATTTCGACTATAATTTGGGTGTTTCTTATCTGATCTTGATGAAATTTGGGCAGTTGGTCAATACATGCGCATAATTTGTGTTAATTAGCAGAATAAATGTAGCAAGGAAGCTTAATCTAGACGAATGATACCTTTGAGGATACCTATAAATTCTGCTAATACATATATATTCTTTGTCTTAGGCAGAATTATAGTTTTATGCATAAGTTGATCAAGAAAAGAATTTGCCAAGTTATGGAAGGAGTAAGGGAGTATCCAGGGTGAGGGTGAGTGTGTTTGGATCTGGTAAGGTGTGGGCCGTCTAATAATTTTTTCACCCCCACCCCAGGCTCACCTTGGGTGCACTCGCTTTTAATGTCTTGCGCAGGTGCACAAAAATGAATGCTGTTTATGATTTTTTTTTTATTACAAGACCCCTTATAAAATCTTTAACAAACGACATGAGTGTTTCTGCAATAATTTAGCATAAATGCGAATTTTTATTACCGCACTAAAAAATCGAGTGCAGAATCCACACACACACACACACACACACACACACACGCACAGCATGATTAGATTCGTTTTGGTTATGCAAATGTAATAATATCAATATTAGTACTGGTTTGTAAACCATACGTTCAACATTTCGTACAAAAAGGACAGACGAACATTGCATAATCGACGCGACTGATACAAAAAATATATTAAGCTACGATAGCTTATATTTCAAATATTCCGTTTTTGGCTGTAATATTTTCTAGATCGACTTGAAAAAATATACACTTTATTTGGTCGGAGATAATGCAACTCTAAATTAGCCTATAAGCCCATTTTAATGGATTTAGAGTACAGACCAACTTACCTTAATAAAAAAAAAAATTGCCTATGGTCTACCACAATGAATTTTTTTTATTATTATTTATATTTTTACGAAAATCAGAAAACGGGGTGAAACACAGATACTCTATACTTTTTAAGTATATTTAGTGGTTACCTTTCGATTTTTTTTTTGCTAGTGCTATAATTTATAACACAAAAACAGGCTACGCAACTACCGAAAGAACTAAAAACCAGCCTGGCTTCAAATTTAATCATGTATTAGCTAATGAGGCCTATATGTCTGCCTGGCAAGCTACACAGGAAAAAATTAACAACCTGAAAGTGGCAATACAAGTACAAAAAAAAACCTTAAATTTCAAATATGTTTTATTGGAGGTAACTCGCTTAAATATTATCCAAAATATATTTTAATTTTTTTAAATTTAAATTTTTTGTGTACAAGTTGAATTACTATGGCTAAAAATCATTACAAATTGTAGCAACAACTTTGCTTAAAAGGAATGGCACTTTGTTTCCAATTAATAGATTACGGGAATGTAAAATGAAAATGTATTGGTCATATAATAATTATTTTTGTTAAAAACTCAATTTTAGCAGAGAGCAGCTTTTGGCCATATGCAAGACAAGAGTTATCAATGGGGTACTAACATAGAATAGAAAATTGGTGTATTGGTAATTGGTAATATGAGCACAACACCTTAGGCGGAAACTACGCATATTTGACCCTCGGCTATGAATCATCGCTAAAAACTTGAGCACCAAAAGCTAAAATTTCAACAAAAAAATCGCGCACTCAACTTTTGAGGCCAATTAAAATTGCAGCGAAAGGCGAAGGCGATGATGACGATAACGATGACGATGACGATGACGATGGGGCAGCGACGGGGGGTTCCGCGGTCAGTTAGGTCACTGGTGCCTATTATTATATATAATATATAATTTTTATTTTTTTTCTGTTTTGTCAGCAGCGATTTGCTGAGCCCTGCTTTGATTGAAAGCAAATTCATTAAACGGAACTACGATTGTCAGCAGGGCGGCACCCCGCAAGCAGTAACCAAGAAGTAAGGGGGATTCGAATGTGCGTACAAATCCAACTTGCCAAGTCAAGTCAATAACAGCGGGCCTAAGCCCAAGCCGAGTGGGTAACGGCAAATGGCAACGATTGATGCCGAATGTGGGAAGCCACGAACTGGTGCCTTCGGCAAATACTGTTGCTACTGCCAAACGCAAGTTAATATAAAATGTGTGCACAGCTTAATGGCCAACAGTTGTAAGCGAGTCAGCCGCCGCTTAGCTAATACAGTTAAAACGAACAGTGCTCAAAAGTTTCGCCTTCCTTTTCCTTAAAGGATTTTTTTTTTTTTTTATTATATTTAATATTTTGGTTGTTCGTGTTTGTGGTCAGTGGCAACGGTTGCCATTCAAATATTATACAAGTTTTGAGACAATTGAATAAAGGACTTCTAATGTTGCCGTACCTGATCCCCATCCTGATCCTGCTGGCTGCTGGCTCAACGCATGGCGCCTACAAGCTGCAGGAGCGCTATAGCTGGAACCAACTGGATTTTGCCTTCCCAAATGAAAGGCTCAAGGAGCAGGCAATCGCCAGCGGCGATTACATTCCCCAAAACGGACTCCCCGTTGGCGTCGAGCACTATGGCAATCGACTATTCGTCACGGTTCCCCGCTGGCGCGACGGTAAGGCCATTCAATCTCATTGCCCAACTATCTAATGTTTTGCAAATCCCATTTTTGGCACAGTGAGCTGTTTATGCCACATACAGCAAAAAGATTAGCCAAGTTTAGGACTTGTGAGTAATTTGATCTGTTCATTAAAACAACTTACTTAGTTAATTGACAAGTGTTGTAGATTTATTTAACGCAGACATGACCAAAATTCAACTGACAATTAGCTTTACTATTATGGTAAAGGATTAATCAAGTCTATTGACAAATTTACACTAAGTTGACAAATCTTTTTTTTTCACATATCCACATTAGCTTTGCATACAAAAATTTAAATCAAATTTTTGCATCTTTGAGCAATTGACAATTTCTCTGCTTTTATCTTTGTGGTAAGATGGAAGATTAGGAATAAAAATCTTCAGTGCATTAATGGCTGCTTTTAGCTGAAAATGTTTTTCATTCTGCAATTGCTTCTTTTCAGATAAAATATTAAATTTGCTACATTTTCTACAGATAAGCATTTTTTTAATTGCAAATCTTCTTAGGCTTCATTTTTTTTTTTTAAGCAATTGTGAGTCGCTGAAATCAGATAAAATAAATAAAATGCGAAACCAACGGTTGATAATATAAATATTGGGTGCTGCAAGAAATTAATTACTTGTAGGTATAACAAAGTGTATAAATTTGATGTGGAATATCTATAAAAACAACCAACGCAATTTTGAAGGCTTCTTTACAGCCTTGACTATGCTTCACCGTTACAAATCAACAAGCAATAAAACATTACAAAAAAAAAGCAAATAAATAAATAATTTGCAACAATTCGCGGCAAGTCGATAAAAGTGAGAGTTGCATCCGATTTTAAATACTAGAGTGAACAATGATTGTTGTTGCTAATTTTATAATTTTTTTGTTTGTGGCTTATGTTCTGCACGATATGACAATTGGATTGTAAAGTGGTAAAGAAACTGGCGGAATAAACGAACTTGAAATTCAAATAAAAATTAATTAATGCAGAAATGTTTCCAAAAAATATATATATATATGATTCTAGACAAGCTCATAAAAATTTATTTAAAATTAAGTGCGATTTTACTGAAATTTAATCATTAAGTAATTTAATTAAGCAAATCGAGAGCACAGTGAAGTTGAAACAAACTTAAGATAGAATGAAGCTTACCTTTTCAAAATTATTCAAATGTATATTTTATACATTGGCGAAATTCAAAAGGAGTTCAAATGAAGACCCAGAAGTATCTTTAATATAGACCGCGTGTGCTTTGAAATCTTTTGAGTTTTGCAGAATATTCAAGCAAACTTTACAACATGAATTTTTAGCTGCTGTTTTTATAAATCCTGTAAAAAATATTTCTAGCAAATACAGCCTTGGGCTATTGAATATTACACAAACTTTTAAAGTATCTCAAGAATGGATATAATGAATTAGAATGCCAATGAGCATTAGGAAGGTCGCTGAAATAAAAAGACAAAAAAAAAAGGCCAAAAGCCAAGTCAGAGCAAACGCTTCAATGGATTTAATGTATTTTGTGCCGCAAAAAAGGCGAAAGAGCGAAAGTCAAGCCGTTCAAAATCGGATAAAAGCAAATCAATTAGCTAATCTTAAGTAAGTCCCATAATCGAAAAACAACAACAATGACCACAATAAGAAACAAAACCTGAAGTTGACAACTATGGCTTATGACATATAGTTGCCAAGTGGAATGTCGAATGACTACTCAATAATAGTAATTGGGAAAAGAGAATTAATCAATCAACTGTACAACCTCACACCGAATAGTGTTGGAAAACAATACTATTGTTATGTGACTATTTAAAATTTGACTAAATCATATTGAAAGATTGATTGCAGAGTGTACAAAAATGTAATATGACAATTTTAGTACGAAAAAATATTTGTATACCCAGCTCAATTTGAAATGGGTCAGCAAATCTAAATTTAAATATTTATATATTATTCTAAACAATGTTTTAATGCACAAGATTAAAACGACACTAAATTTTGGATATGAAATAATTAAAAAAAGTCATTATTTTTAATCAAAATCTCTCTTTCTTAAGAAACTGGTTAGCTGATCATAGCCAACTGTTGAAGCGCGACAGTAGTCAGATTTAAAACTAATTACAAAATTTAAAATGATCGCTAAGCCAAATAATGTTAATTAATTACCAAATACGTCAAAATACTCATGTCAAAAAAGAAAAAATAGATTCATTAAAATATATATCAACTGCCGGTTGACAAATAATACTGATGTTAATTCTACCGTTAAAGAAGTGAAACTGCATTGATTGCAATTAATTTATGTCTCCAAAATTGATTCATCTAATTGAAAAACGACTTACTTATATAGATTGGATGATTGCCTCCACTATATGATAATTAACACCAAAACAGATTGGATAATTGTCTAATCTTAATTTGGAGATGACTTGAAGTCATAATTAAGTTTGTTGTGGTATAAAGTTACAATTTAGTTAAAACTTGTTACAAATTGTGATTTTTTCAATTAAATACTTCAAAATACATAAAAAGTTTCGTTAGGAATAGCTTACCTAAAAAGAAACCAACGCTTGTTGTAAGTTGCAACTTGTATGCAACTCAATGTAATTGTCATATTTTCTGGCAATGGAATGCCATAAATTTAACTTAAGTATTTCTAGAAATTACCAACCTGATATGTTAACACAATGGCGCGAATTGGCCATAAAATACAAAACAGGTTAGGGCAGTGTTGCAATTTTCTGATAATAATCGTCGTAATTGAAAATCGTGTCAGGGGGAGTAGAAAGAGGGGCTCGACTCTTCTTAGAATCCAAAATTGGCCAAGTAAAGTGGTAGGTTAGTGACAGACAGTCAACTGGAGCGGAAACGTTGAAGCTTGTTGCATACGATGGCGGTGATGATGACAATGATGATGATGATGATGATGATGATGACAATGATGTGACATATGTGGATGTGAGTGCAGTTGCTCAAAATGTGTTTAATCACATTGTTAATTGCTAGCACTCAACTTGAGAAGGTGGCCAAATGAGGAAAATGGTTGTCAGTGGATGGTGGGTGGGGTGGTAGGGGGGTGAATGTTTGGGTGGTTAAGTTGCAACAGTTGCAAACGGCTCATGAGCAAATCGATCATATACTCGCCCCACATCTACTTACCGATCAAGTCAAACAGATTATCAATATGAGTCCAACCAGTTCTGGCTATAATAATTAGTTGGATTGCAGTTGTAATCAGAAACAAACAAAGACATTTTGCAAGACAATAATTAAATCATCATAATTATTTCTTCAAGTTATTTAATAATAAATAGCAACTAATGTTAAGCCATCAAAATAATATTAGTGCACACAAATGTTTGGCAAAAATGTAAAATGAATACTTTAAATAATTATTAACATTTTATCTAAATACTGAAAATATGTTAAGATTCACACAAAGCATAGCTATTAAATTTATTAACCAACAAACAAATTAATTTTAAATTTCATAATTTTTATATATATTTTTTTTAAAATTATTTTTACTATTAGTAATATTAATCAGCACTTATTTTGAGTGCAGCTGTATATTTGGATTATAATTTGCATTTAATGATCTAAGCCAATTTCAATGCAATTTAAAATATATATTTTTTTTTTATATTTTGATTGTGATGTTAATAAAATAAATGTACATTTTGTATTTTTTATGTGTCGACTAATTATAAGTAAATAAATTATTGTTTAATAATAATACTTATTGGAATCATAATTTTGCAGGCATTCCGGCAACATTGACATACATCAACATGGAGCACAGCTTGACGGGCTCACCCGAATTGATACCCTATCCGGATTGGCGGAGCAACACGGCCGGAGATTGTGCGAACAGCATTACGACAGCCTATCGCATCAAGGTGGATGAGTGCGGCAGGCTTTGGGTACTCGATACCGGCACTGTGGGCATTGGCAACACAACCACAAATCCCTGTCCGTATGCTGTAAATGTCTTTGATCTGGCCACGAATACCCGTATACGGCGATATGAGCTGCGTGCTGAGGATACAAATCCGAATACGTTTATTGCCAACATTGCCGTCGATATTGGCAAAACTTGCGACGATGTCTATGCATATTTCTCGGATGAACTGGGCTATGGCCTGATTACCTACTCCTGGGAGCAGAATAAATCGTGGCGCTTCTCCTCCCATTCCTATTTCTTCCCAGATCCCCTCCGCGGCGACTACAACGTTGCTGGCCTGAACTTCCAATGGGGCGAGGAGGGCATCTTTGGCATTGCCCTGTCGCCGATACGATCCGATGGCTATCGCACCTTATACTTCAGTCCCCTGGCCAGCCATCGACAGTTTGCCGTCTCCACGCGCATCCTGCGCGATGAATCCCGTACCGAGGATAGCTACCATGACTTCCTTGCGCTGGACGAGCGTGGTCCGAATGCTCACACCACGTCCCGCGTGATGAGCGACGATGGCGTCGAGTTGTTCAATTTGATCGATCAGAATGCGATCGGCTGCTGGCACTCATCGATGCCATACACACCGCAATTCCATGGCATTGTCGACCGCGATGATGTCGGTCTCGTCTTTCCCGCCGATATCAAGATCGATGAGAACAAGAATGTGTGGGTGCTGTCCGATCGAATGCCCGTCTTTTTGCTCTCCGATCTCGACTACAATGATGTCAATTTCCGTATATATACGGCACCGTTGGGTGCACTCATTGAGAATACGGTTTGTGATTTGCGGAATAATGCGTATGGTCCAACGAATACCGTAACGTTGCCCAAGCAGCCACAGGCTGCCTTGCCCGCACCATCTGGACCGGCAGCAGCACCACCAGTCACCACCATTTACCAGCCATCGTATCTGAGACCAAAAACTCAGTTATCCACAAGCTGGGCACCAGCACCACTGGCGCCAGCTCAAAGCTATTTGCCACCAGGCGGTTTATCGTCCGGGCAGAGCATCTCGAGCGTGAGCGTATCGCAGGGTCGGTCGCACAGCAGCCTGGATGTGCCCAAGGCGTATGTCTTCAATCAGCACAATGGCCTCAACTATGAGACGACCGGACCGCACATGTTTCCCATCCATCAACCGGCTGAGCAGCGGGAAGGACTCAAGAATTATGTGTCTGCCCGCCAGTCTGGCTGGTGGCATCATAATCATCATCATCATCATTAGAAATTGAGGCATTTCTCGTGGAACACTCTTCTCACATCTTTCACTGAAATTCTTTTACACACTCACATAAATAATTTTTTTTGTGTAGTTGGTTTTTTGTATATTATATGTAATAAAATTTTTTTTGTTTCTTAAATTAAATTGAATATTTTGTTTTGCTTTGAATTTACCAATTTGCCAATTAAAATCTTTGAACGCTAGATGTCGCCAGGAAACTAAAGATCGTCATATGCAAATGGTTATTTGCCAAGCGACCGCCAGTTGGCGCCACTCAAGGCACGTCTACAAAACATTGCATACTTTTAGGGTGAGCCAAAAAAGGGAAACTTTTCAACGGAAGAATTAACTTTAATAGGAGTAGAAAAAACTAGTTGAGAATATAATTAATTATTTGATATTGTGTAATTAGATAAAATTCACATTTCAATATGAATTTGGCATACAATTCATTGACTGCACGTGACACTCATCATTCACATTTTAATGCATACGGGAGACAAAAACAAAAGCAAACAAAAAACTCGTTTCGACGGCTGCTCCATTCATTTGCATGCAGCACGCCCGCTGTAAAGGTGGGTAAGAGTAGTCTGAGGGGAGGGGGGGGGGGTGTAATGGGTTGGGGATGTGCTCAAAAATGATCGCTGTGCCAAAATTCACACATAATTACAAGTGAGAGAATTGAGAAGGCAGCCAAAAAGGGAATTCAAGGTGCTGTTGCTGGGTTCGTTCAGTTTATGCGTATGATTTATATATATGTAAGTGTCTGTATGGATGGGTGTTGTGGGCGTGTCATAATATTGCATACTGCCGCTAGTGACTTTCCAGCAAGAGCCGAAAAATCACAACAACAGCAGCAGACAACAACAGAAAACAAACAAACGAGGCGAAAGCAGAAGCAGCAGCAGCAACCATTGACTGCCGGCATTTATTTACTTTTTGATTACGAATACGAACTACACTCCCAGCATCCCCGCCTCACCGCACCTCCCCCTCACCGCAACCATTCTGTGCTGAGGAGTGAGAAGCTGTTGTCTGGCTGCTGTGCGAAACACTTAACGCCAAAAGTGAGCAAAGCAACACTTGCTCTATTAACGAGTCTCCTGCTGCAGCAGCATCAGCATCAGCATCAGCTTTAGTTTCAGCATCTTCGCATCATCGTCTTCAGCCCCCTTCAGCGCCGCCTCCTCTGCGGCGGTCACTGTCTGACAATTTATTGAAAAGCATTAAGGTGGAGCAGAAGCGGCATCGCAGTTCGCGTCCGTTAACGAGAAACGAACACCAGCTAAAAATCCAATGCATACGTGTGGCTAATTTGCGGTTGCCCGAATGATGATTTACATAGGATCAGAGCATTTCGCTGTATAACCAAAAAAAAAAAATAAAAAAATAAATAATAAAGAAAAAAGCCAAACAAACACACACAAAAGACGACAAGAAAAACCGCACATGCAAATTATAGAAATTTTTTCGGGGCCGGGTTGCAGCTTAAACAAATATTGAGATAGTCGCGACGATAACAAGACCAACGAGAGCACTATCATTAGTTCTGCCTGCTACGCATATTCAAATGCAATAAATCCGCAAATGGGTGTTTCCTTTTGGGGTACTCAAAAAAAAAAAGCCGACAAAAAAGCGAGAAAAAAAATACATGAAAAATAAGCTGCTTTTGCTGCTGCTGCTAATTTTATGCTAGACGGGCGTTAATATCAAGCTGCCATTTATGGCTTCCGTTTTGTAGAATTAATTCAACTGATGAGCCTTGAATCTTTCCGGCAAATAGGGGAAGGATGGAATGGGGGAGGGGGGTTAGTGGTGATTGTAAGCTGTAAGCTATTTAATTGAAGGCGCCAAAAGCAACGGGCGGTGTTTAAGTATATAGGCGTGGCACTTGATGTCTCCTCTCTCTCCCTCTCTCTCTTTCTGTCTGTCTCTGTTGCTGTCCTGCTGTGCAGCTGTCGCAGCTCATAATCTTAACAAGCAGCAAAAAAAAAAAATAAAAAAACATAAAACAAAAAACAAAATAAAAAACAGAGAAAAACTGGCTAGTTCCTTGCTTAAGTCTTTCGTTTTTTGTGTTTTTTGGCTTAATTTTGGCTGACTGTTTTTCAATTAAAAGCGACGCTAATTTTATCGAACAATGCAACAAATTTTATGCGCATTTAACAAAATCGTAATTGATTGTACAAAAGTGAAGGCGTGAAATGCCGCCAGTGGCAAGCGGACAGCTTGAAAGCTTGCCGGACAAGAATTTCCAAAAGACAGGGAGAAAGAGGAAGAGAGAGAGAGAGAGAGAGAGTACTTATGAGTACTCGGCGAATAGCTCGCTGAAAAAAGAAAGTGAAACTTAATGGCTTAATTAACAAATTCAAACCAAAAAAAAACAAAAAACAAAACAAAACACGAAACAAATATTTTCGTTTTGTTTTTTGTTATTCTTTTTACAAAGTTGCAAGTTGCAATTTAAATGGCTCAAAGAGCAACGAACGAAAGCGAGAAGCTGCGAAATTATCTTGATTGACATTTTATGTCTTTTTAATGAAAGCAACTTCAAAGGATGACACGAAATTGCTCGCATCGCAGCCCACTTTTGACCCCCCACTCCCCCGTTGCAGCGTTGTTGGTGGCAGGCGCATAAAAATTGTTGCTGCTGATAGCCAGACAGACAGACAGACAGACATTCAGTCAGTCAGTCAGTCAAAAAACAAGTGTAGCGTGTAGTCACACAAAGACCAGAAAGATTCAATGTATCTTGTGCTATCTGCGGCCAGGTAGAGCTGACAACGCAGCTGTGCAACTAATGTACTAACTTGTCTCTCGGCCCAAGAGATGCGAGATATTCACTCGAGAACTCTTGCATCCATCCACACTTACACACACAGCATAATTGCAGTACAACTTTAGTAGCGACTCATATATACCACGTAATTAGCTCTGCTATTATTCTTGGCTAAATGTAAATTTATTTTGTTAACAACTTTTGCCTCTCGATTTGATTTTTATATAATCACAAAGTTTCTTGTTTAATGTTTGTACATCGACATTTTAAACTTTGAAATGTGTACAATTTTGTTTTTATTTTTCTGCATGGAGTTCATAAAGGATACTTTTCTGGCATTTTTATAGGGTACTCAAAATGCAGACAATCTAATCGCTGGCAAATGTCAAGCGGCCGCAGCAGTCTCATTCATGAAAGAGTCGTTTGAGTTTTGGTCTGGTTTGGTTTTGGTTTCGGTTTGGGGTTTGCCTTTTGCGTTCATTGATAACAGCAAACGTTGGCTATAAGCGCAACCAAGCAACGCCTGGCAACGCTGCGTGCGACAATCCGCGATAAGAAAAAAAATATAAAAAAATATGTGGCCAGTTGCTTCATCGACTCGGATGCGGATTGCGTTTGGGATCGGATCGGATTGGGTATGGACTTGGGTTTGGGTTAGGACTTTGACTTTGACTTTCAGTTTGGCGATATGCGATATGACGAAACACGCGTGAAGAGCGTCAAACGATTTTGTTATCGTTGTCGCCATAACTGTTCCATGGTTTAATTAAAAGGTTATTCGTGTACGTCGCCAGGCGGCGGCTCAGCCTCTTACTCCGGATATCTATGCCAGATAGGAAGTGAGAGAAGGAGAGAGAGACAGAGAGAGAGAGAGCGAGAATAACACACACAGATACATTTTTAATTGAGTTGTTTAAATGATTGTTGCTGCTCTCACACAGCCTGCGATTGCTTTGTGTCTTATCTTAAAGACCTTTTCCCTATTATTCGCTATCCCTACCTCTACCCCTATCTCTACCCCTACCTCAACCACTGCCCCTAAACTTACCCCATTACTTGTGCTGCTGACCATCGTCCTTGACTGTGGGGCATTCAAAACTGAAAGTTAGCCGCAGAGGCAAAAGCTTAACCAACACTCATCTCTTTGAGGTTGTGGTTGTTCTTGTTGTTGTTGTTGTTGTTGTTGTTGGTTCACTTTGTGCCAGGTGAGAATTGACAAATTTCCATTTCATCAATACAATCAATAAAAGCAACAACATCTACATTTAAAACAAGTACTGTGACTCTGATACAGAGTTGAGCTCACACCTCGAAGAATGTGCCCCCAGTTGTTATTGTTGTTGTTATTGTTGTTATTGTTGTTGTTGTTGTTGTTGACCATCAAGGCCGTTACTTGAAAACCGCTTTCAATTAAACTGGAGCACACTTTTGCCTGCGGTCGAACATCATTATGATGGCGACAATGATCATCATGTGAATGGATCGCTTGCGGCAGCGCCCAGAGTGAAAATGAATTTCCAATGTGGCCCGCAGCGAAACAATCGAATCATCAACAGCAGCGATTCATGGATGGATGCACTTGTTGCTCATCCAAAAATAATAAAAAAAAAAACAACAAAAAACAATATAAAAAAACTGGTAGTAGTTACTCACTTTTACCCAAGCCGAGGAGCAAAGATGGTAGCAGTCGATCGTTCAATTGCCACTGTCGCACCACGTTTTAATATTGAAATTGAAACTCCTGATGGAAAGTTATGGGGCCCCAGCAGCATTTATGAACCAGTGATCAGGGCAACCCGTTGTTCCCCCAGCTCATCCCCTTCCCCGTATTGCGAGTCCGCTCTCGCTGATGATGATGGTTGCAGATTATGGGGCGGCCATCTAGCCATTGATAACATACTTACTCACATACACGCGAGTTGCAACCTAAAAGCGTCCAATTAGCTAAAAAAAAAAGTTGAAAAGCTAAAAAGCCGAGCAGCGACGAACCCATGAAAAATCAGCAGCAACAGCACAGGAAACATAAAGCGAAACGTGAGTCTTTGAAAATTGAATTTTAATTAAAATGAAAATTTTTTAATAAAAATTAGCTATCAAAATGCAACTTTTTCTATGCAGATATCTATCATTCAGATAAATGCATAAAAATAATTAAAAATTCACTGTAAATGAAATGATTTGATTTATTTGATTTATTACAAGTTAAAGTAAATTTGTCATTAGCCTGCTCGAAGAGTTACAATTTAGTTAAAGTTCAACTGGAGACCGAAAATATTAAATGAAGAATGCAATTGAATAGGTAATACACAACAGGTAACTCAGTTGGTAACTCTTTCAATAGGCAACACAAATGTTCAGAACCAAAAATCTCATCTTAACTCTTTCAGCAAACTGGTTTTAAGAGATAACATTTAATAATAATTTTTAATATTGTTAAGAGCAGGTCTTTGAAAACTAAAATAGCATTTGATAATTAACGATAATTGTGATATATATTTAGGTTAGAGTGTGCCCAACTCAAATATAGCAGAAATAAGCTAAAAGAAGTTAGCCAGAAGCTATATACGACATCTTCAGCCTGAAGCTCCTAAACCAGCAATTATTTCCATAATGCAATAATAAAAAATAAAAACAAAAAAAAAGCATGTGATTTTTGCAATTGTTGCCGCGGCATGCAACATTGTTTATAAATTTATAAAAGCTGAAAAAGGCCGCCAGCAACTCACAGTTGCAGTTGGAGTGTTGCCACTGTCCATCCGAATATCTGTCTGTGAATGTGTCGCCCTGTTTGCTACTGTGTACAGCTTTGGCTACAGTTGCAGTTGTTGCTTTTGTTGTTTCTGTTGCAGTTGTTGTTTCTGTTGCAGCTTCCAGCAGCGAGACGTGACCCGCTGCGAGCCTTGGCTTGTAATGGATTTTCACTTACGCGCGGATTGCGTGTGCCCAGCACACAATGCACACGATGCACCCAAGTTCAACCCGGCCCCAAACCCAATATAATTTCAACAAGGTTGTCGGGGTTCAGATCGCGTGTCTTTGTCATTTGCGTTCCCTTAATTTACCTTTTGGCCCGAATTCCACTTGCCGGGTTGACCCAACAATTTGTTAACAATTATCGCTCCACTCCGAAAACAACTCCGAACAAAAAGCTTCTCCTTTTCATGCAACTCAATCTCTTTCAGCTCCGGCTGCTACTGCTGCTGCTACTGCTTGTGGCATGCAATCAACTCTCTAAGCCTTGGTGCGCCACATTTGCTGCCCCATTTTGTTGCCTGCCCTTATATGGGGCGCCCATTAAGAGTTGCATTCAGTTGTTGCGCTACAGCATCAATAACAACGTTGGTGGTCCGCTTACAATACTTGCAATTCTGGCTGCAGTTTCATTCTGTTTTCAAGTCAATCATTCCGTCGTCGTTTCACATATGCTAATGATGGCAATTAATCAATGAAAATCAGTTAAGCACTTGGATGCTGTTGCTGACGCACGCAATCAGCTCATTGACCACAACAAATAATACTAAATGCAAAAAAAATGGAGAATTAAGAATTAAGATTCCAGATGAATACTGCTCCTGCTCCTGCTGCTGCTTGCTGCTGCTGCAAACATTGTAATGGAACAAAAAATACATCACAAATAATTGCAAATTGACCCACATTTAATTGGCCAGAGTTCGGAGTGCAGTTCAACGCCCATTCCATGCAGCACAGCGGGTATCCTGCCTAACAAGATGCATGCAGCAATGCACCTGAAACTGTTTGGTCTAATTAGCTCAACTGACCCGCCGATCCACCCACTTTTTCATCATTCTGCCTTTCAGGCTAGGCAATAATGTGCACGTGGCAGCACTCAATCCTCTTCAATCTTGGTAAACCAGTTCGGACTGATGCTGAGGCTGAGGCGGAGGCTGAGGCTTAGCCTCAAGTCTCGGGCACATGTCCGACTTCATCCTAAACTGCAGACGCATGCAAATAATATATAAGTTACTGTGTCAGCGATCAGTTCGCGTTCGTGTTGCAACAGGTGAAATTGTCGCCGTGTGCCTCGAGAGCTACCCGTTCCCCTGTCCCCCGTTCACCCGTTCACCCGTTCCCCGCCCAACCATGCCCTTTTCCCCTGGTAACCAGCAAAGTGCCCCGTCTCGCTTCTGTTTGCTGCTGCCCTGACACTGGGCAAGTCCAGTCAATGTCAAAGTGTTGCTGCCTTACAACAAAGTTAATTGCACTGCACGCACACGCCAAGACGCAAGTCAAAAGTCCCAGGGCTCGGGCCAAGACTGGCGACTCCAGTCTCGAGACTCGTGTGTGAAATATCAAGTTCCCCCGTGTCAACGTGGGCACACAGTCGCACAGTGGGCCCAAAACAGTTGTAACCCATGTAACCCATGTAATATAATAAAATGAAAATCAAAAAAAGATTATCTATCAGCAATAAAATTAAAAATAATATTATAAAAATGAGGTATATAAAAGGTTCGTTGGAAAAACGCTTATTATGATTATTAAAATTTAATAATATATAAAAAACAAATAGTGGTATTGGCTTATAATTCGATTTTGTAATTAATATCAACACTAAAATAAGTAAAAATGCTATAGTTGACTGAAATATTTTATTAATTTAATTAATTTATAATTTTTATTAATTTAACACACATTTATGTTGCTCAAATATATTTTCATGATAATCAATAGTATGTAAAATATATATATAAAGTACTTACAATGGTATAACTGTGAAAAATGGTTTATTTAAAAAATTAATAATATTTTTAGTATAGGATTTTGGTTTCTAATTTATATTATATATTATATATATAATATATATATTATTTCTAAATTATATTTATTTTTGCAGCGAAAAGCGAAAATTTATAGTAATTTATAAGAATTTATGCCTCGAAATTTATGGAAAATGAGAGAAATGAAATGCATTTAATGTGCCAAAAGTTTTGATGTTATTTGCTCCACTGTGGTAAGACTGTCGTCGTTGTGGTTGTCATTAGTCTGCTGCACTTGCTGTTGTAATTGTGACAGGAGCAACGAGCACGGATCGCCAAAAGGGTCATCCAATGGGCCGACTTACACAGGGGGTGGTAGGGGCAATGCATGGGAATGAATGATGTGGATGAGAAAGGGGGTGGGAGAGGGAGAGGGCAGGAGGTTGGATTGAGTATTGCTGCCTGGCAGGCAACGGGCAGCGTGATCGTGAGTGCCAGAAGCTGATTTCAGCGCGGCTACCGATAAGCGGCATCAACAACGACGACGACGACGACGACGACTCTGGGACTGACAGACGCGTTGATTGGTTTTGCTTCACAAGGAGCAGGCAAAGGGGAGGACAACAACAGCTTGTCCAGCGCGAGACGGGGGAGGGGTTGGGCAGTGAGGAAAGACATGTAAATTGCAAGCAAAGAAAAAAAAACAACTTAAAACTGGTACAATTTTCAGTTTTTGGTTAATTTTTAGCCGAATTATTTTCTGTTGTCATCTTTTTACTTTTTTGGGCTTTTGGCAATTGTTGTTTTTGTTGTTTTTGTTGTTAATTATATTTTGCTGATAGCCACAACGGCCACGCGTCCCGTCCCTATCATTACCACCACACCCCCTACCCCGTCCGCCACCACCTTCCTCCTCCGGCCATCAAGCAACTCTCTACACTGTGCTTGTTTGTAGCGCTGCATTTGACAAGTTTTTGCATAATTACCGAGACAAGATTCAGCGAGGCGGTGATTCGATGCAGAAGAAGCTGTCAAGCAACTCCTTTTGGCATTGTTTGTTCAGTTTTTTTTTTTGTTTTTTGAGGGCCATTCATAAATTTGGACGAGCAACTCATAAATACTATCGATATCAACACCAACTGGTGTATCGATATCATTGAGGGCCATGGCCAAAAGAAGGCCACAAAGGTGTTGACCATCCAATCACACGTCTGAGCAGAAAGAAAGAGGAACGAAGCTTCCTTCCTATCACATTGATTTAATGCAATGGCAAAAACAAATTGTTATGTTTTTCGGGGGCCGCCACAAAACGTTGCCGCAATTAATCAAAGTTTTCGCATTACAATTAATCAAAAATCCACAGTGACCAGAACAACAGGCGAAAACATATACCCTCCCTACACCCCCCCCCCCATCGTACCATATCCTTACATTACCCATTTGACGTTTACCGCTGCCCATAAATATATCATTGCGAATGTGGCCAATAGAATTGACGGCGGCGGCGTCAAAATGCGCACCTTAGAAGTCAAAAAAGCCGCTGACAGCCGCACATAAATCAGTTAACCAAGAAGAAGCTCCTGTAGCAGCCACAAGGAAACCACACCATCCACACACGAGTGGGTGTCAGCAGAGACTGGCTGTAGTTTCATCTACAGCTATTTTTACGGCATCATCCTTTAGGTTTAGCGGCTTTTATGCTTTTATGTGGACATCAGGCGGCAATTTGATGGCCATGAACAATTGACAGGCGAGATGTCAAACATTTTTATCATCTGATTAAGATAGAGACAGAGACAGAGAGAGACAGAGAGAGAGAGAGAGAGGAATCAGATATCTCTCTTATCAGTTTGTCTTCAAATCTTAACCAATTTACTTCTATATAGAATTATATAGATCAAACTGCTAAATAAAATCACTGTGATTTCCAATCGAATATATAAAATTGTGTTCTGAAACGTGGATGGAAATGGTTGAAAACTGGTTGCTTTTATGCATTTGGCATTAGACTCAGTTCAGTAGATATTTGAAAAATAAAATTATCCTCAATTATATCAAGCTGATCCATGAGTAATCAGCAGCAAGCGGACCAAATATCAAATATGACATTTTTGATATTTGCAAGATGAAAAGCAATATTTTACAGTCAAGCTGCACCAAAATGTCAAAAAATTTTCGGAGTTTTTTGGTGTTTTTTTTTTTCTCCTCTGGTGCTGTTGATGCCGTTGTGGTTGTTGCCCCACCATCATCATTAACATTACATATTTTATGTGTATAAAAAATAAATTCAAGATGACACAGTTGCAATGTGATTAACGTTAAACTTATGCAAAGTGCAACAGTGCAGTAATAAACACAACAACAACAACAACAATAACAACAACAATAACAACAAATACCTGGAAGCTCGACCTTGGCATGGAACGCGTCAAAAATCGTACCGCAAAGTGTCTGAAAGTTGGCAAAAAAAGAATGCAGAAACTAAAAACAACAAAATGAAACTGCGAATATGCTGTGTCTGATCTGAAAAGGAGTTCCAGGAGCCAGGAGCACACAGAAGTGTGCAAAAACAGAAAAAAAAATAAAGTTCGAAACAAAAAAAATTAAGAAGCAAAAGAAGAAGAAGAAGAAGCGAAATGATGATGTGTTGTCAAGTTATTGACAGGCCCAAGTCGATGTTAATGACGACTTCATTCGCGGATATCGCGCAGTGGATTTGCCGACTCTGGCTCTGGCTGTGTGTGGATTCATTTTGCTGATTCCGCTAGGGATACATTTTGTTGTTGGCCGTGTCTTACTAGCAATTACGAGCGGTCAAATATTATTGATCCATATAGTTGGGGCGATGCGTTCAGATAACTGCCAAAGGTTTCCCCCAACCAACCACAGGACTACGCCTTTTTGCATATTCGCATATTTAAGCCAACATGTCAACATAATTTATATTAAATTTTTTTTCGCATCAGATAATGATAGCGCCGGCTGCCGATCGCTAAATATATTCGAATGCGGCATGTTGCATGCATCATTCGAACCTGTCTCCATCTCAGTCGGAGCAGCAACAGTTGTTGGTAGGGATATGAATGAATTGATTCAGAGCCAACTTAATCAGTTATCAACTTTTAATGCTTCTTTATATCGAACCAATATCTAGTTAAATATGAACATTCAAATAGATATCAAAAATCTGCAAGTTGTTATACAATTCTCATACTTTCTAGAAAGAGCATTCGCTTGTCGTTTTATGTCTGCCACTTGTGATTCCGTTATTGTTGCCTGCTCAAGCGGCATTAAGAACCGATCAAAATCAAACCCCAACTGAAACTGGCTCCGATTTAACGTTCGAAAGGAACGCGAAACGTGCAGAAAAATAATTCACAATTTATATGAAAGAATTTGAGCGAGTTGCACGCAAACAGCAACTAAAAACTGAGTCCACAGCGAATTTCTATTGCATCAACAGTGATTATGCGGCAAGGCAAGATGTTTCACAAGTCGGGTTGATCAGTTGACCATTTGGTCAACTCTTGTGGAACATCTGGGCCATGCAATGCTATATAATATCCCGCTGCCCAAATGCTGCTGATCGAAGTGTTAAATGAGGCACAGCGTGAACGCAGCCAATGTCCAATGTCCAATGTCAATCGCTTTTGACACGGTTTGGCATAGCGTGCAACCAACACCAAATCGAAAAGGACACATAACACAAAATAAGAAAAAAAAAACACACCTAAAAGGACAACTCTCGCTGCGACAGCAAACAATGCCAAATATATCAAACGCTAAATGCCAAATCCTGAATGCTGAATGACAATTGCTAAATGCTTTCAAAATGCTTTCGAGTGCGTCGCAACTTGTCCTTGCCACACTACGGGTGCCCAATCCAGTCCAGTCGAGTCGAGTCCAGTCGAGTCCGGTCCAGGACGTTGCCCATAAAGGACATCGAGGCATTAGAAGTGTTAATAGATAACTGCCTCCGGGGAGCGCAGCAGCAGCAGCAGCAACAGACCTTGGAGTAGCGGCAAACAGCCTTTAATATATATTTATATATGTATATATATATGTATATGTATATAAGTATATATGTATGTAGATGCCCCCGTCTGCTAGGATCTTCATTCCTTGATGCCTTCGCTATTAATGCATTAAACGTCATATATGTTGCTGCTGTTGCTGTTGCTGTTGCTGCTGTTGCTGTTGCTGCTGTTGCTGCTGGCGGCTTTTGGGGCTCCAAAGCCGCCACACGACCAGAGACCGGTTCACAGCCGGCACGCGACAGACATGCAAAGAGAGAGAGAGAGAGTAAAAGAGAAGGAACAAAGTCAATAATCAAAAGCACCTGAAAAAAAAACTCTTCTCAGTCTGCTGCAACAAAAACACTCAAGACTCTTCCCAGCTCAAAGAGAGGAGCTGAGAGACAAAAAGCAGAGACATAGTAAGAGAGAAAGATGCAGAGAGAGAGAGAGAGAGAGAGGCCATGCAATGAGTGAGTTTGTGGAGTGAGTGATCCTTGAGTGGATGCTGCTGCTGCTGCTGCTGGTTGGTTGGTTGGTTGGTTGCTTGTCTGTTGGTTTGGCTTGTTTGCACCTTTTGTCTGGAACACAGGTAGCCACACAGAGCCACAGCCGGCTGCAGCAGCAGAAGCAGCAGCAGCAGCAGCAGCAGAGGCAGGCAGGTGAGACTCATTCGTAGCTTCGTGGGCACCTATAAATAGCGCACACGGCGCAGGGAAGGGCATCAGAACAGCGACAGCGCTCGCAGGGCCAACAACAACAAAATTGTCACAAGAATTTCAAATTCAAATTGAAAACTAAAACCAAAAAAAAAAAAATTAAAAACACTTTGAAAAATGGCACTAGGCAGCGAGAATCAAATCCGTAGCCATTACCATCAGCAGCAGCAACGTTTGGCGCCGTATACCAAGCCAAACAGCTACCAGCAACTGCAACATCAGCAGCCGCTGCAACAGCAACAGTTGCTGTTGGATGAACACGAGGAGCAGCAGGTGCCGTTTGGTGGTTCGGTGGTGCGTCGCAATGCACGTGAGCGCAATCGCGTCAAGCAGGTCAACAATGGCTTCAGTCAACTGCGCCAACACATACCCGTTGCCATCATTGCGGATCTGAGCAATGGCCGGCGTGGAATTGGACCCGGTGCCGATAAGAAGCTCAGCAAGGTTAGCACTTTGCGCATGGCTGTCGAATATATTCGACGATTGCAGAGTGTGATCGATGAGAACGATCAGCAACATCAACAGCAGCAGCCACAGCAGCAACATCAGCAGCAGCATCAGCAGCCATCAGCACAGCAGCAACAGCAGTTTAGCTACCAGCAGCAACAGTTGCAGCATCAGCAGCAGCAATTCTTGGCGCTGCAACAGCAACTGCAGCTTATATCGCCCGGCAGCAGCAGCAGCTGCAACAGCGGCAGCAGCAACAGCTCTTTCTGCAGTAACAGCAGCAGCAGCAACTATTTTCCAAATCAGTCCGTGCAGCTGAAAATGGAGCCAAGCTCTGGCAGCTATGAAGACTATCCCAATAATTCGTGCAGTTCGGGTGCCGAGGATGATGACATCCTTGACTACATCTCCTTGTGGCAGGACGATATGTGAGCAGTACAACAAAAGACCCCAACACCAACTAGTCACACCCACTCTCACATACAAACACACACACACACTCCCACACACACACAACAGCAACGCCTGGCAAAGTATTATTATTATTACCTCAGCAACCGCAAAAGTATTTATCTTACTTATAAGCATTTTTTTTTTTCAAATCGCAAATTTTTTTTTTTTTTTTTGTACAAATTAGTTTTAAGCGCTGTTTGTGCCTGTTTTTATATAGTTTATAAGACTGCCAACCATACGAATCTAGTTTATAACATGGAAGACAATTAATTTTAAGAACCTTTTTTTTCAAAAATGAAAAAAAATATATATACAAATATGGAGGACATTAAACTGATCATTTTAAGCAAATTAAAAACAACATTTTTATTGGGCGGAAGTGGGCGTTGAAATATTTAAAAGTTATGGATCTAATAAAACAAAGACCTATGCCTAAAGGCGAAGAAGACAATGAAGAAGAAGAGTTGAGAATATTCTTTTCTAATATCTAAAATCACTCAAATTTTCAAGGAATAATACAAATCCAATAAAATAACTTACTAAAAACTAGTAAATATTTTGGAAAAATATAGTTTAAAGAATACTCTAAATTTATAACATTAAGTTCTAAGCAGAAGAAGAAGAGATAAAAAAACCAAATAATCTTCCAAATAATCTCAATTTTCAGAAACATATATGCATATTAATCAGTATTGATCTCAGTAACTGCAGACTACAGTAGTGTTTACAGTTACAAACTGGACTTGAGACAAATTGTGTTGCTGACAAAATTATGCAAGCGATGCACAAGAGGCAATCTTCGGAGTGACTCCATGAACCAGGGGAGAGAGGTGCAAAAGAGAAGAAGTTAAATTACTTGATGCATATTTGCATATGGGAAAGGCAAAGGTTTTGTTTTTTTTGGGCTGTTGCACTGAATGCCGCCAATTCCGCAGAGCAATCGATCGATCGATTGTCCAATTGAACTAATTTTGAGATATGCGCAAAATGCAGGCAAACAAAATGAGGAAAAAAACATAAAAATAAAATAAACATACGCATGTAAAAATAAAGTCGGCAATTTACAGATCGCCCCCGACAAAACACAAAAGAATGGAAACTGCAAACTTGGTGGGGGGGGGGGGGGGACTGACTGCTTTGGGGTTTCTGGGGGAGATTGGAACGGAAGCCGCAATGCGTCGGTACGAGGCGATCCAATGCGATTCGCGATGGTTCAGTCAAGATAAGCAACGACAACAACAACAACAGCCGACAAACAAGCAACAAAATACCAACAACAAAATAAGAACAATCGAGAACAACAACAACAACAACAACAACATTTGCAGTTGAAGTCCTCGCTTAGCGGATGCATTCAGTTCTGAGTTCTAGGCTGAAGCTGAAGCTTCATCCGCTGCAAGAGCTGCTGCTCAAAAGACTCCCACGCGCATTTCCGGTCTGCTCATCTCACTCTAACTCACTCCCGTTTTCTCTCGCTCCCTCTCTCTCTCTCTCTCTCTCTCTCTCTCAGCAATGCCTCATTAATAGATAAATGAATTGGCATACGCATTTCCGTCACTTGCCAATGGCTTCGTGAGGCTTTTTGGGGCCGTCGTTTTGTTTTAAAGCCAATTTCGCTTACTGTTGTTGTTGTTGTTGCTGTTGTTGCTGTTGTTGCAGTTGCTGTTGCACGTTGCTGTTGGGGTCTTGAGTTGCAATCAATTCGCCATGTAGCCAACAGCAAAACGAACGGTTTTGTAAAACTTTACTCCACCTCTCAGCATCCAAACGCAACTTTTGCTTCAGCTTTTGCCTTTTTGTTGGCCGCATCTTCATGGCACATTTATCGAATTATTATTTCCGGTTTTTGTTTTGTTTTAATACCCTCTAAATATTACAATATCAAAATATAATAATATTTATTTGATTTGATTTTTTAATAACAAACTTAATTTAGATTTGCTGTAACTTATCAATGTTCGATTTAATTGATATAACAACATTTTGATTAAGCTCAAAATTTAAAGTCTGATCTAATATATTGATCTGATCAGTATCAACTGTCCATTGAAATGCATAGCATATTCATAAACTAAATCTTGTCAAGGAAAGACAAAGTTCGAAGGGTATCTGCTAGTTGAGCACTTTAGCACTAAAATCAAGTAAATATTTCTGTTGTTTTTTGCATTGATGCCTCGAACACATACAGACAAATGTGAATGTGTGTGTGTGTGTGTGTGTGTGTATAATATATGCAGCAGAGAGCGCAATCCAAGATCTAAAGATGAAGTACAATATCAGCATCGATGTGATATAGGGATATAGTGTACGGGTAACTGCCGGATGGAGCGGGAGGAGGGCGGATCTGGAGGGAGAAATCGCTTTGGTGGCGGTCGCATTGGGCGACATACGACAAAACTGGCAAACTGACGACAGCAAACGGTGCAAAATCGAACGCTTTTTGTGTGAAATTCATAATATGTTTGACAAGAACAAGATCGACCCAACGAGGGCATATGTATATATATATATATACACGTATAAATATATATGTATGCAGAATATTGTGACGGTGCCCAAAGCAAGGCAAGCAAATGCGTGGAGTAGAATGCCCCAAAGGAGCCTGGCAAAGGAGTCGCTTGTTGCCATATTCTTTTACATACACCAAGTCAATGAAGAATGGGAAACGAGGCTGGGGTCCCGAATAAATTTATGATTTATTAAGGATGCTCTGATTACAACACGCCATTGACTAAGAGATCTTGGGGACCTGAAATGCAACCTGATTGATGTCTCGTAAATAACACTCGCATAAGCAAAAAAAACCAATAACAACAACAACTGCAACAGAAGAGGCAGCATCAGCAGCAGCAGCGGCAAGTGAGTTATTTGTTTAACATGAACAGCGAACACGTTTTTGACTCACAAATGTTGACAAAGAATAATGTAATTTATGTTCAGGGCCTCAGTACGCTGACATATTATCATTTTTCTCTCTTTCATTTTCATTTTTTTGCCCAAGATTTCACCCAAACTCAACTAGAAAGAGAGAGAAGAAGCGAGAGAGAGGGGGATGTTGTCAAGCGCATTTGCAATTAGAGATATTTGCACCTATATTGCATATATATAATAAAAATTTGGGGCGTCTTCCACTTGCCAACAAAACACACAATTGAGACGGCAAAAGATCTTTTGCCGAATTTCAGAATTTCCCAAGTTTCTAGGTAAGTGGAACAACAAGTGCATCTAAGAATTTCCACTTGTCGCTCTGATCGTAAATTAAGCGCTTAGCGTTTCAATTTATTTGTGTTCCATTGTTACAGAACAGAATTTCCACATAGATATTCCATTATGTTCGAGTTACCCCAATACGCAGACAATTAAAAACGCCCACAAGTTGGCCCAAAAAAAAAAGGACACAGCAAAGGTGCATTGTGCAGCGGAAAAAAAAGGACAATTGCGTGCTGCATGCAACAAAAAAAATTCAAAGTCGAAATTGGTATTGCAATTGGGACACTATATATATGTAACAATTTATATATATAGATAGTTTCATTGGCTAAGCTGATTAGGATTCGGTTCTTCTCCATTCCAGCCGAAATACTAATAATGCGTTGCCTACAGTAATAAGATGATATAGGGGCTCTATAAGGAGCATGAAGCGATCGATGAGTTCCAAGCAGTTCAACTCAAGAATGGAACTGTTCAAAATGGGCATTTAACTTACTTATCGATTTTTCAGGGGATTATCAGACACTTAAGTATATAAGTAATTGGACGTTTGAGAGACCATTTTTATTGCGCACACTTTCTATGACAATTATGTGGACTACATCAAGTGGGAATAGATTGGGAATCTTTAAAAATTGTCTCGGAATTCAAAACTTGCCAAAATTTGGACGACAAAATGAAAGATTCTCTCTTGTCAGAGAGACATATGTGTGTTCATTAAATTAAATGCAATTCTTTTAGCTCTCAGGTTGAATTTGGCGATTTCTGAATGTTTTAATTGCCGCCAAGAAAGAGACAAATGTCTTAATTTGCTCGGGGCACTTTCTTTTAACTTGCCTCCTGCCACACAAATTGGGCCACCGATGTAAGTTAAATTAATAACGCAAAGTGCGCACCGCATTTGTCAAAAGCCGACGTCTCTTATTATTTATTTATTTTTTTAATACACATTTATTTTTTTTTAATATTTAATTGTAGACTTGTTGGGCAAAAATTTTAAAAGTTAATTGCTTAAGTAAAATGCGCCTTAAAATTCGCAGATTTAATACCCTTGCAAGCGTTTTTAGTATTACTACTAAAAATTACAATATGTGCAGCAATGAAGTTTAAGAGTTGACTTATGTGATATATATTGATATAATATCAGGGATTTAGCGTTACTTATACCTTCCAGTCGAATTTAAATTAAAGCTAAATAGTTGAGTTAACTTATCCGGCTAGTTGAAATCTGTTTTTTTTTTTTTTTCCAATTTTAAGATATAGTTGAAATCACATTGGTTTTCAAGAACAATAAACGTAAAAAAAAATACACACCTGATGATAAATTTTGCATTGGTAGAGTAAAGTGATGGCTTAAAATGTTGTAACGAAAAGTTGGTCTTTGAAAAAGGCAAAAGCAGAACTAAGAAGAGCTCAAAATAGAGACCAAGATTAGAAAAAAAAGTGAGAATTTAAAATATTGAAAAATAGATTAGCTTTATCTGAGCTAATGGATATGATATATTCGTAGGATCTATGTAATATTTGTTGCAGGACTAGCATACATGATAAAGCTGATAAATTGCGGCTGATGTACAAGATTTCAAGATCAGTATTTTAGATGAATGTTTGCAGCAAATATGTTGATTCTGTATTGTATTCCGTGGATCAAAATGTTGATTTCTGGTTTTATTCGGTTTGGTTTTGCTGGTGTCTCTCCAGTTAATTGCGCGTCTTGTGTTAATTGCGCTTGCTTAAGTTTTTACCTTTTTATAATGCAATTTACAATATTTAATTGCGTCGGTGCCCACAAAGAAGCATTCCACTGCCAGAGAGGGAGACAGAGAGAAACGCAAAGAGAACCCAAGAGCTGTATGAAAAGAAAAAAAAACAGAACTCTCTGGCGAATCAGCAACCTAGAAAATGGCGTGTGTCATCAAGCATGCAAAGAAATAGCTATCCCTCTATACTGCCCCCCCCCCCTGTCCGTACGGCCTGTCTGCTTGATCGTCAGCATTTCATCATGATCGTAATTGTATATATATTGCAATCATATATGAATATGTTGACTGCAATTTGCTGCGTGACTGTTCCAATTAGTTGTCGTATATCTCTCGCTCTCTATCTCTATCGCGCCCTCTCTCTCTATCTCTCTCTCTCGCTCTTACTGCCTCTCACGCCTTTTTGCTCTCTCTCACTCTTCCTCTGTCGTAATTCACTTTTGATTTCATATGCATTTCATCAAATTGCCGCTGCGCACGCGCAAGCCAAAAAGATCGCCTCGAGACGACTGGACTAGATTGGACTGAGTGAACAACAGCAGCCCATGGACCTTGGTTTGATTTGAAAATTACTCAAAAAAAAATAAAAATATATATATTTATATTATAAATAAAACTGAGAAATTGACAAACTGAGAAACTGATAAATTGGTTGAGTCCACAGCACACACCCCTTTCCAAATCCGAATCTCAATCCAACACTACAAAATTCAAAACAACTTAAATTTAATTCAAGTCTCTTTTTACCCTTTCCCTCGCAGTCTTCATCTCCATCTCCGTCTCTGTCTCTATCTCTGTCGCTGCGTCTGTCTCTCTCCCATCTCCCATTAAGCTTTGGCCATTCTCCTTCTACTGGCTGGTTGTCATTGCCGCACGCCGCGGCTCACTTCAAATGGGCGACGCGCGCGACCGATCTCATCTCAAGATTCGAGTCTCGAGACTGCAGCGCCAAAATTGCAATATTTTTAAAATTTATGATGAACCAGTAAGTAGTAGTTGCTCTAGCCAAAAGACTGCTCGACGTACGTATGCCCTGCACCCAATATCAAAATATTTGAATTATTTAAAAAATAATTATTCACAATAAAAAAAAAAAACAATTAAATTTCTTAATTGACAATTTTTTTAATTTTCAAATTGACAAAACTGTAATTTAGAAATGAAATTGTATTCAATATAAACTTATGACTTCTCGTTTTTCATTCCTAGTTTTTAATAAATATTGCATTTATTCTACTTATTTCATATACCCTGGATTCTTACATAAGCCCATTTCATTTCAAGACACCCATTTTGTATGCAGTTGTACAAATGCGGGGTATAAAAAATGAACACTGTCGCTTTTTTGAACATTTTAATTATACACAGCAAGTCGCAAGTCGCAAGTTGCCGAGTTTCAGAGATTTCGTTCGGACGATATACACAAAAAAAAAAAAAAACAGTCAAAACGTCGCCCCGGTTCCACTTGCCACAATCAGAAGTCGGAACCGGTAGCCAGAGATCTCCCAACTGGACAACTGGGCAACAATATATGTGTATATATGCATAAATATATACATATTTTGTGCATATTTATTATTATTTTTTTTTTTTGGGGAGTAATTAATAAATTCGCAACGCTGCCACAGGATATTTGCATAAAAAATGATGGCAATGAAATGTTATGACCGCACCGCGCCGAATGACAGACGACGACGAGGATGACCAATGGGACGGGAAACGGAAAACATAAACGGGAACGGGAATGGGAACGGGAACTGAATTGTGCTGACCGTTCCATGGAACAAGGTCATTGGTCGAGCTCGCGAATGACCCAATAAAATATACCCTGTAAACTGAAAACAAGGAAAAAAAATAATAATATAAATAAAAATCTATATCTGTTATTTATTTGTCTATAAAAGACATTAGCACAACTTGAGGATTTTTTATAACTAATTGCAAACCCATTCAGGCGCTTCCGCTGAACGTGGAACCTTTGAAGATGACCGACTTGGTTGCATAAGATCGGCGAATAGAAATGAAAAAACACCGGTTAATGCAATTGAAAAACATTTTCCAACTGTGTTCCAACATTTATGCATATAATTTTCGACTACGGGTGACAATCGCAAAATAACAACAAACAATGCACGGTGGGCCACAAATATCATCAGAGCCTTAGAATATGCACAGCGTGTGGTGAATGTCCGAGAAACCGATCTGGGCAGAAACAAAATAACATCCTTTTGCAGGATCAGCATTTTTAGGACGTGCTGCAGTGCACGTGGCCCTGGTTCTGATCGTTGTAAAAGCTATGCGTACAATGGACTTGGCCTAAACTGGAATCATGCCCATTGTGCATTGTTCATTGTGACAATTGACAATGATGATAATGAAATGTAGTCGGCGTAAATTGCATAAGGAACGTTCGAGCTGCCTCATTCTTTTATCATTTCTCTTCAGGCTAAACTCCTCCAGTTCGTTTAGGGTATATTCAGGATTCAGGACATTCGGTAAATTGTAAGGCGTTTGTAAGCCTCTTCAGAGGTTGCGCCCAGAATGTGTTTCTAATTGACCCGGAGCTACTCTCTCTCTCTATGTTCCTGGGTTGACGATGACACGCGGCAGGAGCAGAAGCCGCAGCCCTGTCACCAATAACAAATATGCCAAAAAAAAAAAAAAAAATTAAAAACCTTTCAACTTTGGCGCGCATCTTCAGCAGAAGTCAGTGGGTAGCTTCTCCATCACAATGGCCATTTGGCCAATTCAGTTTTGTCTCTTGCTCTAATGAACGATCCAAATGAGTTGCTTTGGGTTCACCGGAAAATAAAACTATAAAGTGATTCCACTTGATTGTCCTACAGAGAATGCGATCAAGTTGGAGCAAACATAAGGTAAAAATAGAATTGAATTTCATCTTATGAAATATATTTAAACTGGAAAATAGAAAACAAATTATAAGGATAGTTTCAGGGGGGAAATAAGAACTATAGACAAGACTCGAAATATATCAGAATATATTAAAATTATGCTCACCAATCAATGAAAAATATTTTTAACTTCAATATCAAAAATGGAAATATATTAAAAATTTCGGTAAATTATTCTCTCTTTTGCGTTACGCATTGATAAATATGTATATAGTTTTTATAGATGTAGTTTGCCTGATTATTGCTGCTTTCATCAGTAGCGTGCATGTGAATCTATTAAAGTGGCAGCCGCCGATCGATCGATGGATCGCTTAGGTTGATTCACCTAAAAAAAAAAACAAAATTCAATTAAGCAAATCGAACACATCCGAATTGATTTTCATGCGTTTCTACGAAAAACATCCTTTTGTATTGTGGATGATGGGATGGGAGGATAGCGATGAGTATGCGAGGCACCTGTTGGTCCTAAATACTACTTGGGATACCGATGTGGCTTCTGTTCTCTGGCTCTTCGGGTGTGAAAAATGGAAGCAAAGCGCAAAAACTAAATTAAATTCCGTAGCAGGCACGAAGCGAAGAATGTAGAAGGGGGAATTTGGCTTAATGCGGGGTAGGATGGCAAAAAGGGTTCAGCTGCCATTTAAAAACAAAAACAAAATTGGTATTGTTATGCTGATGAGCTGCTGACGGAATTCTGACGGGGGAGGGCGTTAAAATCAATTTTGAGTCAGTCAGTCAGTCAGTCAGTGAAGAGGGGATTGAGGGGCAAAGAAGGGCAACCGAGATCCGCATCGATTGGAAATCTGTTGCTTTTATTGATTTAAATTTTGATGTGGGTTTAGATTTTTGCGATTTCGTCAATCGATGCAGGATCTTTACGTGTTTGTTTAGCTGTCCTAAAAACAGCTAAAACGGTTTTTGTGCGTGTGGGAAATTGAAAATTTCTAACGGCTTAGCGGTTACGATTTCCGGTTGCAGTTTCCGTCCCGGCTTATGCAAATATTTGGCCAGCACACATTTTGCCCGCTAGGATATAGCCAAACATCCTGGATTCTGGTCAGCAAGCAATTAAGTGAACAACAATTAATGGATTTTTGATCAGAGCGTGAAAAGCAGTCGGCGGCGTGAGAAGTATCTCTTTGCGGTGAGAATAATCATTAGTTGCAGTAGAAAGTTGGGGCGTGCTCTGGCGCAAAAACACAATAGATCGAATCGAATTCAGTTTTCCACAGCTGATTATTACAGGTGATTTGATGCACGGCACAATTGACCTAATAGGCGCATCAAAGTGCAGCATCAAAGAGCGCACCGCGTTGCACCTGATCCGCGACGTATGCAGCACAAAAAAGGTGTTAAATGGGGCGTACTAATGAGATCAGTGCACACAGGACAATGCCAGGACGATTAGAAAGCGATTTACGACAAACGACGCAATGTTACAACGCGACAGAGAACAAAAGAACAAAGCAAATTATGCTGAGATATCAAACACAACAATTGTTGCAACCAGCCGCAGGATAAACGATTCCCCTCTTTCTCTCCAAGCACTCGCGTTCGTTTGCCACAATGAAAAACATCGTTAAAATCATCTAACATAATAATTGGAAAAGCAAAGTTGACTATAATTATTAATGTCTTTATTTAAGCAAAAGTGTCTTTTTTTATAACTGTCAACTGTACATATAAAATCCACTTTTTCAATAATAAAAATTGAATTTCCTTTGAAAAAACATGCCTTTCTTATATTATCAAAATTAAATATTTAATTTTAATAAAGAAAATTAGATTATTATGTTAGATGCAATTAAATAAATTTGGCACTCCAATAATAATTGTATTTTTTAATTTGTATGTAAAAAAATATGTAATTTTCATGCTTAAAATATTCAACCAGATAGGATAAATTCAGTTAAGCAAATTGGCTTTCTCAAAGTTGTTTTTTTTTTTATATAATTTTTTTATTTTTGGCATGTGTAACTGTGGCAAGCGGCTCAGAGAAACGCTTCGGCTCCGCACTTATCACATGGCTACTCAGAAACTTTAGGAACTGAGCAGTGTGGAGTTGCTGCTGTCAGTAATCGGATCTGTTCAGGATTAATGTCGCTCACTTCTCAATGTTGTAAGCCGCACGCATTTGCAGACATGCGATATGAGTCCACTGAGCTTGTGATCTGGACACACCACCCAAGCAGTGCAATAAACTCCAACAAGTGGCCATCACAGTCATCTCAGCGAGAGAGTTGATTATTCGAGTATTCGTGAATTTTCATAATTCTGTTCCTTGAAACAGAAACGAGTTGGAAAAAATGCAATCGCGATTTTATGCTCAACATCTTTGGTTATGCTTATCATGTGGCAACAACTATTTTCAATTTTTTTTTTTAGCTTCACTCTCTAAAGAAGCCGCTGTTTCTAGTCGCTTAAACTAGCCTAATTGATTTAATTAATAAAGCAATTTCTGAAGCTAAACGTGATTACAAATTTGTACATAAATTGCAATTGTTTACAGATTGGTATCTGTTAGCAAACATTTCCAAGTAAGTTAAGTGGTCAACCTATGCATATTGAGGCCAAGCCAGGAAGCAGTAACATCAGATTATGGACTACAGTTCTAGATATTTACACTGTCTAGCAAACGTTACTTTTTGGTTTTTAAAGTTGAGGATTTTTTTTTTTATTTTTGGCCGAGTCATCCTTGGAAGTGCGAGAACGTTTAACGCCTCTTGCACAGTTTTTTTTTTTTTTTTTCTTCAGTTTTTCGATTTAGCTGCCAGTTGCGAGTTTAGAGTTCGCGTTAATTGGGCAATGATTGTGTGCAGAGGCAAGACGGCTGCAAGACTCGTTAGCACATTTGCGTTGCGGTTGCCAACGCAAGGATAACAAGAACAAGGACTCGCGACTCGTGACTCGGGCAACTGGCAACTGGCAAACTCTCCCACTCAAGCTGTCGGCAGTCTTAGATGCTACACTTGTTTGGCTGAGGCAGGGAAGCAACTCTTGGAATTTTTCGAAATTTGGGAAAAATGCAATATAATTGTGCTGATTATGAGGTGGCGGCATCATAAATGCCATTAACAAGCCAGCCAGCTAGCGAGCCCACAAGTTAGCCATGTTCAAAAAGAGACCTTCCAGGAAAACCGCAGCGACCCCTTTCGAGCCAAGAAGCGTAGGTGAAAGTAAGGTCTGTGAGATGAACGTGAATCCTTTTTAGATGCCACAAACAGGTTGGACTATGCGACGTTTAATAAATGTGTTTACAAAATGTTTATCCTCGAACTATCAGTGCCCACAATCTTAACCATATTTTTGTTTTTTTGGTGGGCGTGTGATTATTTTTATTGTGATTTGATTGAACCGGGACACTTTCACCCAAATAGAGCAATAAATTCTCGAGTGCACGCCCCAATATTTATGATTTAATTATTGTCTTTGCTAAGCCGCAATCGCAATCACAATCTCAGTCGTGGTCACAGGTATTTTATCCCGCTGTGTGCTAAATGCTTAGTTTAATGCTCCGCGACATTTATCAGTCTTTGATAGGGTTTTTGACAAAAAAAGGAAAGAAAAGAAAAAAATTGAGTCCAAAGCAAACCAAGTAGAGCCTCAACATCTGATGATGAAGCCTAGAGTTTAAGCCTGGCGACCAGGCGGATGCATAAATCGATATGAAAATCACCAATTATCTTATGCAATGCATTTGCCAGAGCAGACCCGACTCCCGACCGAGTGAGAGAAACAGAGCAGAAGAGCAGGCGAGTGAGAGGCAGCTCATAAGCATTGGCAACTTGTTAAGCGCCCCGAAACCAGCAGTAAAAGAAACTTCAGCTGGCGCAGGGTAAGGGGATGGTGGTCGGCATGATGATATACAATAATCGAGCAGTGCTCGCGATCAGAACATTGCCTCAATCGATGGGCTAACCAGAAATTGACTTCACATAAGCAAAACCTCCGATTTTTGCATGCCCTAACAATTTGAAGTTTATTTATACACAACTGAACTATTGAAAGATTAATAAGTAAATTAAAATTTTTTTAAAATTATTTCTAACATTTTTCTAAGAATATTAAAAATAGAAGAATATTTTAATATTTATAAAGATAAGGTACAAATGTAATACAAATTCGCCAAATTAATTTAAAAGTCATAAAGTAACCAGTATTCAAATTTTGGTGATAAATTTATTTAAACAAAACATGAATACAAAAATGATCTAAGCGCTTGAAGAGAATTAAATGTATATCGACAAATCGTATGCATATTTGCAAGGACTCTGATGGCAAGAGCAAACGATGATGATGATGATGATCAGCTCATCGAATGCAATGATGCAAATGCTACAAAAATGACGACAACGACAACGACAACATTTGCCAAGTGCACGTTGAATTCTCAGTCCAAGTCCAAGTCCAAGACCAAGACGAAGATGATGACCGACGCTAACGATGACTCCTACAAGAGGCCGTTAGTGTGTTGGTTGCTTGACTGTTAGCTGTTGGGTCTGTGTTGATCTTGTTGGTTTTGTCTGGTCAGCGCCCTTTGTGGCAGCAACAAATGCGTTCATTTCCCTCTCAAGTCAAATATACAATGATATAATAAATTGAATGACATTCATAAACAAACAATATAACAACAAGCATGATGATGATGATGATGATGACAACGTTGCCCCAGCGTGGGGATCTCACTACGATGGGGAGCAGCGTAATGAAGACATTAAACGACTGGCAAAAGACTGAAATCTCTGTAAAATGACACACCGAAGGAGAGATAGAAAGAGTGGGAGAGATAGAGAGAGAGAGAGCGGGGAGGGGTGTGATGATGTTACTTGCAAAAACAACAAACTTAACATCATTATTAACAATAACAACAACAAGCAAATGCCAAGTGCCATAAATACACACACATATATACACACAAACTAAAAGCACTAACCGGTAGCCGTCTCAATGCCAAAGTCAAAGTGGAAATGGAAATTGAAATTGAAATGGATTCCCGCGCTCCCAATGTTGATGTCTCATTTAGCTAAGCAGCAGGGAAGCCACAACAACAACAGGAACAGCAACAACAACTTGAATTTTGCCCAAAAAATGCAATCATAATAAATGCGTCGCTGCCTGGGTGGCTGCAGATCGGATCAAAGTAGATCATGATGAGCAATAGTTAATGATGATCTCAGCATCAGCATAGAGCATATGAAGCAGCTTCATCTGTAGCATCTCCATTTGACTACTCGGTCATCCTCACATTAACATACAGTAAGTGAGAGAGAGAGAGAGAGAGAGAGAAAGAGGCAGAAGATTCTCGTTTCGTCTTTGGGGCAGGATATCGTCATGGGCGCTTTTTGATGAACCTAATTGACAACTTTTTGTCAAGCACTGTGTGGGGATTATGATTGCATTTATGTTAAAATCTCTCTCAACGAAGGAAGGGGGGGGAGGGGTTGGCTCCATTCCAGACAAGATTTCTTTCTGTTCCCAATCCCATTTACTTAGCGTTTCCCCTCCCCTCTCTCTCTCTCTCCGTATCTCTGTCGTTTTGCTTCTTTGTTAGTTAAATATTTTAATGCCTTGTTTCGGGGGCATTCGTTATATGTCGTTGATCTGTCCATCAAAGCGCATCGGTTTGATTGATTTGATGCAGACCATGTCTGCATTAATGTAGACTCGGAGGAAGATAGGAGCAAAAAAGTAGTCGCCAGTATATGCAAAAACACAGCGCATATCTATTGAGTTTGTTCGGCCTATGACAGCATTTAAACTGACTACTTCACAGAAGGCCATCGTCTGATGTTGTTCAAGATTATATATATTGATTATATATTCCAACAAGTTCTGTTTAATGAGAGTCAAAGTTGTATTTTTCGCTGCAAGAGTAAAATAGCTTAGGCAACACAAAAAGTATTAGCTGTACAAATGACTTAAGCAACAAACTCAATTAAATGACTTAAGCAACGAACATGCTCAATTATAGCAAATGACTTAGGCAACGAACTTAATTAAGCAAATGACTTAGGCAGCGAACTGGATTAAGCAAATGACTTAGGCAACGAACTCGTAAAATTATACAGCTGACTTTGATATTAAACTCAATATATATATATATATAGTTGTGAATATATATAACTGGTTACAGGAATTGTAATCTATTAAAATTGTCTCGAAAAGGGGAAGAGGGAATTATTTGTGGGTTAGGAAAAAGAATCTCAGCTTTACAGCTTTCTCGCATAGCAATGCTGATTAACTTTCAACTAAAGCAAAAACCTAAATCCGATCTGTGAATCATTGTGAAATCTAATCCGATTTTGATTAACACTTGGTGGTTGGTGACAAAGTCAAGCCACCGCAGACAAAGATCTTTAGAGAGAGATCTATATAGATCAGATCAGATTTCGAAGATACTGCACATTGGGTAGATGGTAACAAAGATAATGTTGACAAACCTCGTGCCAGCTGACAATGACTGACCAAAATTGGCTCAATTTCCGTTTGCTAACTAGAGCACGCCTGCTCAGGTCAGATCAACTTTTGGATATGTGCAGCAGCCATAGCATGAACCATAGCCACATTCACATATAGTTGGTGCGATAAACCGCTTTGTACGCCTCCGAGACAAAGGAGAACTTAATTGTCTTTGACAAACTAGAAGAGACTTACGACGATTTGCTCGCCTGTCCGCCCCGCAAACAACGCCCACATGACGATTGTGTTGTAGCCCAACTCAAGTGCCTGGACAATGGTCGCACATACAACAAACAAAAAGGACTAGCCCAAAAAAAAACAACAGCAAAGACAAAGCGACAAACGACACACATGTGACAATTGCCGCTTGGCACGCACCACCTTGGGACTTGAACCCAACTGCAACAAACACTGTTTTCGCCGCAGTCAGCCCCGGACTTTGCCTTAAACCCAACCTCAGCCTCGCTGACCGCTGTCCACTCACGCCCGGAGGCTCTTAGCTCGACAGAGAGAGCAAGAGAGAGAGAGAGAGAGAGAAAGAGAGTGTCGAGCCTGCGACAGCTCCTGGAATTCGCATGCGAACAACAACACAAAACAAGAAAGAAATGCATATTATATATATATGTATGTGTCTATATATATAAGTGGCTATATATATAAGATTAAATGCAATTGTAATTATGCGCGCGCCCAAAAAAGTGGGCGTTGCACAGTAGTCCCTGGCTGCCAACGCCATTCATCCAGCAGTGAAAGCCAGCCTATGCCCAGTACAGTGGTGCAAATGCACATGAAAAGTGCTTACAATGCAAATGTTCGACATCCTTTAGGTCTTACATGTAGTTTTCTTTAAATATAGGTAGAAATGCAGCACAATAATCAGGTCATATGCTCAAAGTTTTATACCTATTTACGGATACGGTTTAATTTAGTAAATTAATATAAAAAAAAAACTTTCAGCAGTGCTTAAAATACTAGCACTGCTGTTGGAAAAACTCCAAATTGGCAAAAAATTTTCCATTCATGCCTTAAGTCGCTGAAAAATCATGGAATGAAACAAATTGGCCTTTGCTTAAATAGGGGTTTTTGCTCACTGTGCAACCGTGTCGCATGATGAATGTTCCGCTTCGGCATTGGGACAGTATTTGGTGCTTTTCTCACGCTGTGTGTGTTTGAGGCGTCGTCTCGTATGTTAAACTGTCGCTCGCAGCCAAAGTGCAATTAAACAAATTGCCAGCCACTCTGCCGAATAAGTTGTCTCAACTTGACGATACACGTAGCAAGACGGAGTGGCAGAAGCTCACAAAATAACCAGAACTCAAAGTTTTCACCGTTTGCAGAATTCTTTAATTGTTGGCAAATCGTCTTAATTATTTTGGCAGCCGGCCCTGAGAACGAGGCATCACAAACTGAACCTAACTGCAGGCGGCGTCCCAATATTAAATATAGCTGCCAGACATGCCAAAGAGGTGGATTCCATATATGTGCATTTATATATTTATACACTCAACCCATCCAAAATGTGTAAGAGTTTAATGAATTTGTGCAAAAGTGTGTAGCAAACAGAAAAAATATTTTTTTTGAATTCTGTATTAGCGACATCAAATTTGGCAAATGAATCTTTTATTTGCTGATAAATTTTATTTTAAAGTTAAAAGTGGAATTGCACATAAAGGATTTTCTTCTGGATATTTGCTAGTCGAGCACTCTCGACTAGTGCATTATTATTTGCTGTATGCGATCTGCATAGCATCGAGGCTGACTTTGGGTGCAAAATGTCTGACTTTTGCTTCAAGCCTGATGTTTATCGCCGCCTCGTGGACTCGTGTCGACGGCTCAGGTTACACACAAATAATACACACATACCACGAACACACACGCTCTGTTTTGCATGTAAACAAATCCTAACATATCCTGGCAGCAGAAACCAAAACAGCCGGTCCAGAAAACTGACTCATTGTGCTGTTCTGTATTGCGTGTTTTTCCCAAATTTCCCAGGAAAATTTCTAGAAACTAGAATTTTTGTTTTATTTGAAATTTTGCCGACAAGCAGCAGCAGCAGCTACACACACACACACACACACATCACCAGAACAACAACAACAACAAGCACAACAATTGAGTTTACAACACACACAAATCTCACGCCTAACAAGACTCTTAAGCCGCATTTAGTTGCGGCTAAGCCACAGGATCTGTAGGACTACTGTCCACAGCACACTTTCTTTATCTTTATCTCAAGCTTTCTGTCACTCTCTTTCACTCACTCTCTTCTCTCTTTCTTGCAGGCTCCTTTTGTAAATGTAATCGCAGCGGCAAATCTTTAAGAACATTTTGCATAATTTGCGGCTGTCGTAATGCAAATCCCATTTGGCCCATAAAAATCACCCATTGCCAATTATGACATATACCGCAAAACCAAACCCAAAACATAGCTGTGCCTCTACGTTTAGATCATGATAATAATAGCCATGAGAGATCTTAACTCATAATAACAAAACTACTTTGTCTAGCTGCATGTAATTCCTGAAGAAAGACATGAATTATGCCAATGATCTCATCGTGTACCGATTTGAGTTTGTCATCTAGATTTGTACAGGTATATCGGCTATATGTAAATATACAGATTTATTTTCAACCATGTAACCAGCAGCTGCTTTATATACCAAATAGTTATTCCTCGTTCTGGATATGCATATACAGTTGCACAGTTAAAATGTGACTCATTTTATGGTGATAAATTTGAGACCCCTTAAAAAACTTCAAAATATAGAAAAACACTCCTTGTTGCAAAACAAAAAATGTTGCGTATTCTAATCTAATTTGATTATATCATACATCAGGTTTAGTTTTTAGAACTACTATTTAGCCGCAGGGAAATTTGAGAAAACTTCTTTATTATTCCGCTTTTTAATAGAAATATTAATTTAAAAAAATAAATATAAAATAATAACTTTAAGAACTTTAATTTTATTTTCATTATTTACTAACCTTAACTTTCCACTTTTATTTAAAGATTAACAAATCTCCATAACATATTCAGTGTCATACGCCAAATACAAGCAATTTGACTAAAAAAAAATTTTTTCAATTAAAAAAAAAATTAAATTTAAATAATAATAAATGCATTTTAAAAAAATTATTATGAATTAAATAAAAAGTCCGCTTGTTTGTGATTAATAGTGATAATTGCAAGATTCTTTTTATAATATGTAATGTAATTTTGTGTGGCAACAATGTTGCCAGCAAAATGTTGCATGCCTGAGTGCCATAATCGTTACAATTGTCATAATCATCAATGAGCAAGCTGCAAGCAAGGAGATTGTTGCACATGTCGAGGGCGTTGCTTGTCAACTGCATTTCAGTGTCTTCGATTTCGTTCTTGATTCCACGAGGCAAGGTGTGTGTCCCTTAATGTGTGTTTATATGTGTGTGTGTGTGTGTGTTTGTGCTAGATTGTGTGCGATGGGGTTAACATTAACAAGCAGGGCTCATTTGGGTTTCATATTTGCCTGCGACAGGACGAGAGGAGGAGTGGACGTGCCGTAACTGCAGATGCACCTTGATTGTTAGCCAGGAACACAGCGATTTTGAAAATTCTCAACCCTCAGCCCTTTAATGTTCCTGGGGCAGCTGATATTGCTACAAAACAACAAAAAACAACAACAACAACAACAAATCGTGTGTAAATTAATATTTTCATGGTGTCGCGCAGTCCTTTTCAGAGCAGTTGTTGTTGTTGTTGTTGTTGCCAGTTCCTTATCACTTCAGACCGAAACTGGGACCTGGCGCACGCGTTTGCACATTTTGCTGTCGTCTTCCTGCCCCTGCCCCTGCCCCTACCCTTACCATTGCCACTAGACCTAGCTCCTGTTAACGGGTCTTCTTCACTCTCTTCACATTTTGCAGCTTGTCTATTTTTCTTCGTTTTGTTGCCTGGCGCGTGTTTGTCCTGTGTCTTGGGTACTCGAGTCCTCGAGTCTAGTCTCCCTCGTGTTTTTTTTTGCTCTGCTCGTGTTGCGCTTCCTTATAAATATTTATGTATTTGTTTGCATATGTCCTTCATCCTTGTGAGTTCTGTGGCCTGTTTGCACAGCTTTCAATTGACATTTGGTCTGACGCCCGACCAAAATTTACATATTGATCGAGTGAAAGAGAGCGAAATAGAAATGGATAAGAAGCCAGTAAGGAAACACACACAGAAATATACATAAAAAAGAAAAGTATCAAAGTCATTGGATTATGAGTATAAAATTCAATGAGTACTGCTAAGTGGTAGATACTTGAATATTTCAAGTTCAAATATAAATCGGGCAAGCAATTCAGTATTGAAATTCTTTTAAACTATGATTTTGATATGAACATAATCGTAACTTACTTCAGCTTAAGCAAAATATTTCCAATAAAGTTAGTTTGAATTCAAAGACCTTATAGGCCGATAAGTATTACATTTTTTTGTATCCAAAAATTCTAAGAAAATATAAGAAAATTTAATTATTTTCATTAAAAATATTTAGTTCTATAGTTTATTATCTATCCCCCACTCAGACGCTATTAAGTTATTAATAAGTAATTTGGGGCTGCGGAAAACGCAGTAAATAACTATTTAGATCCTGAGAAGATCGCAATGAACGACACTCGTGGAAGGCAGTTAGTCGATGTCAAATCAAGTTGTAAGTGAGTGGGGACAGCCTGTTATTACGATAGTGATGACCTTGTGTCTCCATCATTATGATAATGATCATCATTATGTTGATAATGACGTTGGATGAAGTTGCTGATGTTATTGATTCTTATATTTTGTTGTTATTATTTTTTTTTTTGCTTTGCTGGCCTCTTTTAAATATTGCGAATTTATAACATTCATTAAAATCAATCAACTCATAATACAATTTTTACGCAGAGGAAGTGGAAATAGGCTGAAGGTGCGGAGTGGATAATGTTCGATGTTCTCTGGGCTACTGGCTGGCGCAGTGACAGGCCAATTACACGCTAATCAAACAAGCCTGACAACAATTGCCATTGCCAGTGCCATTGGAGTGCCAGGGCGTGGAAATGGAGTTGCTCCCAGTATGCAGAAGGAGAAGATGCGGGCTGACTGGCGGTCAGAAGAAGATGCATCCATTGAACACCTAATTGCAGTCAGCTATGTGTCCTTGCGCTTGACAAATTCCACCTCGCTGCCAAAAGGCCACAGGCCGAATCCAATACACTGAGCAAAAAGACAATAAAATGCTGAGAGCATTAACATTTTCAATTGTACAATGAAAAATATTTGAATAATAAGACTGTCAAAACTTAACTAATTTTTAAATATACTTTGGTTTCTATATTTATTTTGGATTGCCTGCAAGTAAATTTCAATTTTAATTTAATTTTAAATTATTATATTTGCTATGAATTACATTTAATTTTTTTGAGTGCACAATTTAGCCCTATAAAATAGCTAAATAGACGCGCAAAAGAAGCCCGAACTCAATGTCAAGAGTCCGAGTTGGAGTTGGAGTCGGAGTCGGTAAAATGCTTTTGTTCTCCACCGACTGTTGGGTGGGACGATGCGACAAGTGTTTAATCGTTGCTAATTATTCCATGCAACTAAAAGAAGAGCTAGTCGCAGCAGCAGCAGCAGCAGCAGACTTCAACTGCAACTGCAACTTGGAAACTGCGCGTGTCACTGTCAGCCCAGAACAGGCCTGCTCAGCCCAGCCTAGGCCAGTCCAGGCCAGGGTCTCTACAAGCTAAGTGGAATGGCTGAAAAGCTTGAACACAAGCCCACAGATGAGCAGCAGCAGCAGCCACAGGAGTAGGTAGCAGGTGGGGGAGGAGGAGGATGCGGGGCTGCTGTGGAGTCTGCTGTGGAATCCCAAGCGTCAATTTAATTATGCGAACAATACAAATTGCGGCGCACAAAAGAAATGTTTATATACGATGCAGCGGCAACAAATTGCTGGCAGGCTGCTGCCCCAACCGCGTTGCCAGATCGCGCAAATAATTACAAAAGCAAAAAAAAATAAAAAAAATGCTAAAAAGAAAATAATAAATCATGAGTTGCTTGGCGGCGCGACAAATTAACACATAAATTCTAGCACATTTATACATGTATATGTATATATATATATGTGTATATATATGTACACTCAATTCCAGATCAAGATCCAGATTTGAAGTCTATGTCCAATCGACCTTAGCCTCTCTCATTCGCTGTGGCCAGGTATTTATTTTTTATTTATTTTTTTTTTTTTTTCTTTTTTAGTTTTTTCTATGCAGCCAGCCAATTAATAATATGCGAGCGGGGCAACTGACGCGATGACAACGCCAGATACGAGTAATGCATGCCGCATTACATGCTCGCTTATAGTCGTTGTAGTTGTCGTACTCCAACCCACCCTCCCCCTACTCCGTTCACCATCCCTCCTTCGGTGATCACATCTCCCTTCTCCGTTTCGCTGCTCTGTGTGATCTTGATCACGTGTCGGCGTCGGCGCTGCAATCATTGATCATCGTCAGCCAACGAGGGGGAATCCGCAATGGCTTTTTACCTTCAGCTTTGACTTTGGCCGCATTGCTCAGTTCCGCTCAGCTCCGTTCAGCTTCGTTCAGCTCCCTACTCCTCTCGCCACAATCGGGGCAGATCAGCGACGTTGCAGTTGCAGTTGCAGTTCCCCTTCTGTGATTCGAAAATTTCATTTTAATTAAATTGTTGCATGCGCAAGTGCCCATTTAGCTTGCTGCCAACTGCTGCGAATCCGCTCTCCCCATCTCTCTTTAAGCTGTGATATTATCAATGCAACGGTTTATTACTGCCGGCTCATGCCGCCAACAACAACAACAACAACAACAACAATAACAGCATAAAAAATGAGAAATAAAAAAAAACAGGCCGCAAAACGCAAAACATTTCGCGCCTCAAATTACATTTTAATGAGCTGTGAAAAATATTTGGAGCAGTGCGTGAAGAAAATAAAGATAAGCTCAAACCGATTACAGTTTACAACAGATTACAGGCCAACTTCTGATTGGCCATAACCAAAAAGAATTTTTTGGCTAAGTGGAGGCAAATTGTTTGTGCCGCATTAACAAAAACTACAACAAACAAAAAAAAATTCAAAGTGAAAGTGATAAAAATGATTTTCATGTAATTTAAATAGTCAGCTTAAGAATAAAAAATTCATCAAAAAGTGCAGAAAATAAAAAATATGAATTGAATTGAAACAATTTCATTTTGTTTAATATGTACGCAATTTTATTTATGTAAAGCTGACTTGTGGTAAAAATATAAGTTCAGTTTTCAGCTTATTCTATTTTTTTTATTTTTTTTTTATATTTAAATTTCGACTTGTGAATTTCTTTATAGACCAATGTCAAATTTTATAAGGAGTAGCATTTGTTCTGTGATTGGAAAAGGTTGGAAACTTGGCTAATAATTTGAATAACATAAGCTGAAATGTGCATTTTGGTCTAACAGCTTTTTATAGGGTGTCTATTAATGCATCGATTACTCCAAAGGATTCTGTAACATGTCAATTGTCAGTTGTCAGTTGTGAGATTTGTGAGTGTTTAATAGTATTTCTCTTATACATTTTGATATCGATTGGTTCCCATGGCGACTGCACTTGTTTTTGGGGCTGAGGGGGGCCCCAAATGCACATGTCATGCAAATCGAAGGATGAACATCGAAAGGATTGCCAGCAAGGATCAAACAATAACCTGATGAGCTGCCGAGCTGCTGATCTGATGAGGAGAGAACAAAGCGCAAAAAACTGCCACTTGACTGGCCCCCAAAAGCCAAAAAAGGCACACACAAATTTTAGCTTGGGTTTTGTTTTTTGTTGTTGTTGCGTATTTTTCTTAAAAAACACAATGCCACTTGTTGCGCCAACAACAACACTCGAACTTGCCACTTGGCGTGATTGACTTATCAAAAGGAGTAGTTGACTGAACAGCAACAACAACAACAACAACAAGAGCAACAACGAAAACGCAATGAAGTGTTGACAAGTGGCAAGCAAAAGGAATGTGTGCACCGTGAATCAATGAGCCACAACTGGATACAGAGGGGGGGTAGTGGGGAGGGGGCAGGTATATATTGAACGAAGGGAGGTATGGGAGGTGTGTTGTGCCGTGTCTGTCGTTGCATGAATGAATGAGCGCGCTTTAAGCAGCAACCAACACTGCAAAAAATATCCAGGCTATAACAGTTTAAATTATTTGAATAAAAAAAAATTGTATGTATCTAAAATTATTATTTAATAATTTAAATACAACATTTTATGCGCAAAAAAAAATTGCGCTTTTGTTTATCAGCATTTTTCTCATTTCTTAAAATGTCCAATAACTTTTGAACCGATTGTTTCGCTTATATCTGGGATTATATGTAAATCATATACTTGTGTAGGAAGACTGAAACTGAAATTTTGCACAGTGCCACATCATGGGGCGGCAGCAGCGTGTTGCATGCAACAGCCTGGCAGGTAGGCAGGCAGGAAGGCAGGCAGGCGAACAGCCTGAATTATGCGCACGCATTGTGCGCACGTCATTCAGCTGCAAGCAGACCAGGAGCCAACGGCATCGTGGCATCGTGGCAGCCTGGCTAACCTCGTGTGTTGCATGGACTCCAGCAAGTGCAACCCAGTGGCAACAGGCCGCAACACTTGTGCATGTCCAGTGCGACGCGTTTTCTGACGAAATTTACAACAAGTGCAAAGCGCGCAAAATGCTAAAGAGATTTTGACGTTGACGTCGACGTCACAATCGACGCAACGTTGCAACGGTCCAACAGTGCAACGTCGCAACGTTCGATGGTGCTGGTGCTGGTGGTTCAGTGTGATTTATGATGTGCTTCAACTGCACAGTCAAAAGCACTTGGCTGCTTTTTTACAGAGTTCGACATGGAGTGAAATGGCATTGATCGCTGCTAAAATGCTGTTGTGACAAGTTTCCTACCTGCCCCTGCCACCCCACCGCACCTTAAGGACCGCTCCACTTTCTTGGTATTTTTTTAAAAAAATTTTATATATATTTTTTTAATTAAAATGTGAAGCGCAGTCATGTAAAGCAGCGACCCGCAATGCAATTACATAACTCAATCAATTTGTAAGCGAACCAAAAAAATAATCAAAAAAGTAAAGGATTTAAAAAACTCACAGAAAAAATCAAGCCGACTACCCAGAAAACTTTGGCAATCACTTATTCTCAACTTAAAAAAAAATAAAGGGAAGCAACAACAAAAAGTACGTTGCAGATAAGTTAAGCCGACTGTGCAATACTCTGCAGACAGTCAAAGAATCAATTGCATCAATTGAGGAATTCACTTGAAAGCTGTTTAATACTTGCAGAAGCAAATTATAATTATAATTTTTTATATTTGGCGCTACAAGTATAAACATATAGTTACCGTATCATATGCCTTAATGCTAATATTTAATTTGTCTTAAATTAATTATTAATAATTTTAATGATGTAATGTGAAATGTGTGCAAATATTGCCTTTATCATTGAACTATTTTTTCTGATCTAAATATATTTTCTTAGGAGAAAAAAAATCCAAAAACCAGAAGCGCTTCCAAAATGTGAACCGAATTGCACTTTTTACTTTTTTTTTAGATTGGGATCAGAGTATTAAAAAAAAAAACAAAGAGTGATCGCTTTTAAATGATTTTGGCTGTTGTAGTGCGGCGATAAACGAATTTATTGCAACAACGCACACAATAATTGGATAAACTCTACAAAACGACTGTGGGACAGAGACAGCGAGAGTGTGGAAGAGAGAGAGGGAGAGACATGTAGTCATTGAAATGCTTAAAACATTATTATTGCTGACTGCCCGCTGCTGCTGTGGCTACAGTGGCTGCTGTTGCTGCTCCTTGGGTGTGCTGCTGCCCCATTGTTTCAAGTTAAGAGCCAATAACAATAAGCCCAACAAGCGATTGAAATTAAGTTGCTTCATTGGCCACCCAACAAACTCACCGTAACCAAAAAGACGAAGGCACGTTGAGCCTCACTTTCCGGACAAAAAGGGGTTGCGATTCCCCATTTCGCGTTCCAATTTTCGAGACTTTCAACACAATTTATCACGTTCTTTATTAGCGACAAAAAAAATTAAAAATAAAACCAAAAATAAACATCGGACAACCCTTCGCGAAAAGACAAAAGCGCAGCTTCCAAGTTTAATCGATTAACGATCCTTTGATCGGACAATCTCACACAGTCTTGATATTCCCACTCGGTGTTTCGTAAATTAGTCCATTGTCAAATGGCTGACAGGCCAAGATCTTGAATAGCCCCCAAACCCAAAAGCCGAACTCCAACCTAGATTGTCAGATATAAATAAACATGCATATGCATTGCAAATGTGCATAATATATATATATATATATATATATATATTTTTTTTTTTTTTAGCTGCTAGGCTGTGTTCGTAAAAAACGGCAACAACATAATCATCGATTGTCTCAAACTGATTCGCCCCAATAGATCTACAATCGCATCGATGCTGCCTATTAAAATGAGAAAACAAATTCATTAAAGTTCCTCAAGAAATACTCTACATATGATGAAATCGATCAATATGAAAACAAAAAAAATACAATTATAGTCGATCAGTTAATTGAGGAAACTCCCGGGAATTGTCCATTATATACAAAATATTTTTATTTAGTAACGATTGTAAAGGCGATGTTTCACCTTTCTTTACAAACTGTCACATAGTGAAAACTTAACAATTTTAAATTTTATAGTATGGCTATGATCAGTTGATTAACGCAGAAATTTAGACTGTTAAATAAGTTGATCTTTTCTATATATCTATAGTTTTTGCTACTAACTGAACTTGGAATACATGCAAACTCAAAAAGCAAGTTCAGTTTGCAAAAAAATCACAATTTGAAATTGAAGAAACGAATTTCGATTTGTCGAGCATTTATAAATAACATATTTAAATATTTAAACGTAATTTTAAACGTCATTATAAATACAAAGAATTGTTGTATATGGGTATTTGGCATATTCTGACTGTTGACAAAATCGCAATATCCTGTTGTAAAGGGTAAATAAAAATCTTAAATATAATGAAGCTCATAAACTGACACTTGCTCTGGAGACTCTAAAGAGAGATGCCGTTGCGATGAGCGAAAAGGGCTGAAACGGCAGCAGAAGCCGAAGCAGGAGTTGGAGACGGAGACGAAGACGGAGCCGGAGACGGAACAGGAGCCAAAGCAGGGAGGAGGCGGCTAAGCGCCGAGAGCCATGATCAAAGTCATGATCATGATCAGCGTCGACAGGCGGCGCATATAAAATTCATCAAAACATTATTAAAACGTTGGCACAGGCAAAAAGTTGTAAATTTTTTAAATACAAATACACAGCAGCGGGGGATGAAAGAGGCGTGAGGAGACGAGAGGAAACGAGACGAGATGGATCCACACGATCGACAGACAGATCAAAAATCGATAATCTCTGGCTGTGTATCCAGTGGATGAGTCTGACACTGGTCCTGGCGCCCTGTACCAGTGCCTGTGCCTGTGCCTGGCCCTGGCATACTTTTACTAACGCTAATTTAAACGATCAAGCGACGTGTTTCGTTGGAATCACAAAAAGACCATCATCCATCGTCGCCGCATAATTTGCATATCAGCTTAATGTAAGCGTTCGCAATCTCTCGTTTTCTCAAGTTTGAGTTTGTAAAGCGCGGCTTATCGCTGGAGACGATCATGTCCGATGCTCGACGACAAAACTGTGTCCACAAACTGTCCACAAGAGTTCAGCGCAGCGAGAAAGAGAGAGAGAGAGAGAGGGAGAATTGGAAAGGCGTACCCACAGTTTTGTGGCTGTTGGTTTGCATTAATGAATGCCACAGGCTGACACTTTAATTTTCAATTACAACAAATTGCCCATAATGTCTATGCTTATCGCCCCAAACCTCAACATCTCGCATTTATATGTTGTGTGTGTGTGTGTGTGTTTGTGCTTTAATTGCGATTTGCGATTTGCGATTGGGAGGCGAGGATCAGCAGCGAGTCGGAGTTCTAATGACAGCTTACACAAGACGGACACAAGACTATGTTGGAACAGACGGAGCAGCAGCAGCAGCAGCCGCAGCAGCATCGTTTGTTATCAAAAACTACGCAATCTGAAATCAATCCATCAAACTCAAAGATTACAATTGATTTTCAGCGCAAGTGCGACAGGGAGGCGAATACGAGTCCGACAGACAAGCGGCAAGCGGATCCATAAATAAATGTAGTGCATTCAGCTTGTGCGTGTGCAGCATATCCGGTCCCAGCCAGGCCAGGCACCAGGATACAGTTGCTGGCTGGTCCATCAAATGTGCAAAAAAAATAAAAATAAAAATAATAAGAAATAAAACAAAGTATGCTCTAGCCTAGAGTATACGACTGCGGAGCTACCCTATACAAAGTACACCGACACTTAAAATAAAAATAAAATTCTTTTTTTTTAAATTTATTTTTTAAACTGTAAACTTTTGTCTAAACTGCATTTAGTTTGAAATATTGAAATAAAATTAAAGAACTTAAAAATTAAATTAAATAAATTAATGGACTTTTAATTGAACAAGCTAAATTCCATGATTTTTTAGTTGTCAAATATTACAAATTATTTTTCATTTATTTTATATGCCAAACAAGTTAAGGTTTTTACTTGTAGATTTTCTAAAGTTCGTATCGTAAAACATATAAGTAAATACTGAATATTGTTATAAATATTCATTTCTTATATATATATGAAATGCTCAAAAAAGTGTATAAATCGATATTAATCGACAGTTTTATATCGAGCTGTTTGGTTTGTTTGTGAGCCCCATTTTAGCCATTTTGCATGAGTACAAAGTATAATAAAAGGTTGAAAGCGGCACTCGAAGATCATCAACGATGCCCTATAATAATGAAATGGTTCCACATCAGTCGGGCAGCGACTGGCAGAGATCTGTGTCTGTGTCTGTGTCTCTGACTGTGTCTCTGTTTTTTGGTTTGGTGTCTCTGTCTCACTCTGTCTCTTTCTCTCTCTCTGTCTCTCACTCTGCATCCAGTGATCGATGTGGCAATAATTTTTAAATAAATGATCGCCGTTGCGGCTGTAAATGAATGCTGTTTTTTGCTGTTTTGCTGGTTTGCTAGATCGAATGCCCCCGACTGCTGCACCCGCTGACTGATCGCTGACTCAAGCTGTGCCAGACAGCTACCTACAACAAACTACATACAATAAGTGCCTGGCTATCATCAGAGAGCAGATCTAGGCTCAAAGATGCAGAAAGAGACTCTCTGAGGGGCTGTCCTTTTAATCTGCCTCATGTCATAGTTGTTGTCATTAACTTACCGGTTAAGTAATTTGCCATGTACACTAAAAATCATTAAGCAGTGTGAGAGAGAGAGAGAGAGAGAGCGAGAGAGAGAGAGAGAGAAAAAGAGGAAGAGGAAAAAAGAAGAAATGTGCATAAATTAAATGAAAAATGCATTGATAGAGGTAAACACAGAATATTTCGCATAAACATTATTTATTTTTATTTATTTATTTTTTTTTTCACACCTTTGCCAGACAATTTGTGGTTGAATGTTTTCGGGAGCCTGCGGCGCTAGCGATTCCAGCAGGAGACCCAACTCAACGCCTCCGCAACGCCACGTTATGTGGGAGACGAAGAGGGGGGCAAATGGAGGAAAGGAGAAAGACTTAATCCAATTTAAGCATATAAATTATGAGCACGAAACTGAAATAACAAATCGCTTTATTAACCAACGCAAACATTTATCGCAAAAAGTATAAATATTTGTTATTGCATTAGTCGTCGCTCGCGATGCCCCCAAAACTTGCAGCCTTGCATCCTGTGTGCCCCCAAACATCAACTACAACAACAACAACAACAACAACAATGTTAGGCAGAGAGATAGATAGGCAGAGAGAGGGAGAGAGGTGCTTGGAACCTGGCTACCAAGTCGCGTTTGGTGATGACAATCTGAAGTGCAGACAGCTAAAAAGCTGGCAGAGAGTTGTGGCAACTACGGGGGCGTCAGTGACTGCAGCAGAAGGGACATATAGGGGGAGAGAATGGGGGGGGGGGTTATTGCGTGGTGTTCTTTGACTCCGACTTAACCAAGTGCCCAATGGTCAATTGGGCTACCAAGCTAACAGGTTACTGCAAAATATATTTAAATATAAAATACATAAATTTATGGCAAAAAATGTTCTACATTTTTTATTTTTAAATGTTTTTTTTTTTTAATAAATAAATATTTATCTTTAGTTAATAATCAATTAAGATTATCCTTGAAATCCGATTAGCAACATCTTATTTATGACTGATTTGTTGAAGACAGCGATTAATTTTGACAATTATTATTATTATTTACAATTATTCCACACAGATTGACGATTTTAGATATTATGAATTTTCTCAAACCTAGCAAATGTTGTTCAACTATACATATAAAATTGAAAATTAATAAAAAGGCGAAATTTATAAAGAGGATATAAAATGACAATTGATTAATACAGATTTGTGTTAGAGGTATTTATAGGCGAAAAGCCAACGAATTTAAGGTTCTGAAATGTGAAATTTGTTCGCATTGGGCACTTGCGATGAAAGACATTCGAAGCTGAACTAACGCCTTAATTATATATGCAAGAATCGCATTGGCAGATATATCACCAAAGAGGACGTTTACAGCACTCTTGAGTCCATTCATTTCGGTCTCAGCTCAGTTCAGCTCAGCTCAGCTCAATTCAGTGTCAGATTCAGTTTCAGTTTCCATTTCAGTTTCAGTGCTCCAGAGTGGAGAAGAGCGCTAATCAGAAACATTTTGAGGGCAAACACAGCCAGACGAAAAAAAAGGTAGAATCGAGGCTGGATGCATATTGAACTGTATTGTGGAGGTGTTGAAAGTTGTATATTATTATTACTACTATGCGAGTGAAGGAAGATGCAGCCGCAGGCCCCAAAATACATACAAACCCCCCCCCCCCACACAACGACCAATCTTCACTTGCAATCCAAGTCCAAGTTTTTTTTTTTGTTGTTGAATAATGCTTTGCATATAATTCATGCAATTTTATTAGTAAAAATTGCAGGAATTGCATTTTGGCCTTCGACTGTTGGAAGCACGATTTGTTGTTCTTCTTCTTCTTCTTCTGCTTGTTGTTGCCCTGATTGATGGGCAGCAGTAGGCTGTGTGTGGCTGTGTGTGAGTGTGTGAGAGACCTAAAGGATACCAAATCCAATCATATAAAAAACAGACAAAAACATAAAAAAAAAAGCTGAACCGCATGTCAATATCGTTTTGGGCATTGCGTCAAGAAGCGTAACGTTTTAATTTCTCGGCAATCAAACCAAGCAGACACCCCAGCGTACCCTTCTAGCCAACCGCCCGCCCGCAGCCCGCCAATTCCGAGCACCTCTTCCCGCAATCAGACTCCACAAATGGGAATTAACTGCGTTGTTTTTGTTGTTGTTTTTTGGAATTGCTGCTGGGAAGTAAATCACAAAGGACTTTGACATTTTGTGACAAAAGTTTGTCTCGGAGTTTTTTCTGTTTTAGTTTCTTTTGTTTTTTTTTTTTTTGCGATTCGTGTTCATCGTGTCTTCTTCTTCTTTTTGATGTTTGCCCTGTATTTTTATGAGCCGAAGACGATGGCTGCTCTGGCTTTTAAAATTTATAATGTGTGGTCGCTGAATAATTTGAAGGCACCTAACTTGGTGCATGTCTAGATTTAATGGCTTAATTGGACCGCCAGACCAACAAAAGCAAAACATTGTCCCAAGGCAACTTCAAACTATATGTTGACTAGTCCAATTTTCAGTTGATGATGATACTCAAACGAGGTACAAGTTGCGTAAAGATTAAAAAAAAAAAAAAATGTGTCTTTAGCTGAGTGGAAATTGCATAAAGTTTCATGTTCCTCATCAGTGGAGTAAAATTACAGCAGTAGTTAAAGTTTAATAAATAAAGCTGTTGTCAACTAAATTTTCATATATTTGTATTTGTATTCATCATTATAGAATTTCATAATAATTAAAGATCTAGTATTGAAATTAGTATTGTGTGAAGATTTATTTAAAGATTTCTGGAAAAGGATTGTAGAAAATATTTGGGCAATTCTGTATTAAAAAAAAAATTGTGACACATGTTAAGAAAGAGGAGAGATTTTAAGAATGTTAAAAAAAAACTAAAATTAGTAATTAAAAATAAAAAAGGATTGAAAGGAGTGTCTCCCAGCAGACATATATGCCAAAGGATATATTATAAAAAAAAGCTTTCGTTTTTTTTTTTTTTAATGAATGGGAAGCAGCTGCAGCGTAAATTTGAGTACTGTTTATGTGCCGGGTGTGTGTGTGTGTGTGTCTGTGTATGTGAATGGCAACCCCCTTGGTTGCAATTTGCTGATGGATGATCAATTAAGTTGGCGCCGGTGCCAGGAACAGGGGACATGAAACACGGGACAACGAGATGCGGCGCAGACAATTTGTGGTAGGCGTGAAATTCATAGAAAACGACTCGAATTCGGAAAGTTGGCTAAACTGGGCTGTTCCGTTTCGGTCTGCTGCCAGGGCTTGTTGTGGTCAAAAGGGCAGGCAAAAAATACACAACAGCTAAGAGGGAAGATACTTAGCGCAAAAGGGACTTTTGCCACGTCTGAAGTGCAAATTGGTTCGCACCTTTTTTTTTCGCAATATTTGAAATCGATCTTGTTAACGAGGACTGGCGACTAAGGCTGTGAAATATGTCTCGTTCAGGGTTCAGGGGCACACACACACACATACACACACACACACACACACATACACACACAGATATTCAGATGTGTGTAGTTAAGCGTGTGATTAATGAGTTTTTAAAAGGCTCACTTGGCATTTTAGAGAACTTTAATTGGAACATGCTGCTGCGTAAATCAGCTACAAAATTGCCACTAATAGGTGACTGTATGCGAATATAGCACACATACACACACATATGTATATCGCATATCTGTTCACACCTTTACACACACACACACAAAGACACACAGACACACTCGAAAAAGGTGTCGAGTTTGGCACTTGCTACAAATTCGATTAGACTGATTGATGATTTGTTGCCAAATATTTGGCTAGACAGGAAGCACTCTAGATGGTCTACACTTAAATATATCGAGCATGCAGACAAAAATATATATATATGTATATAATCTATATATATATATATATATACAGGGGCGAGCTACTGCAGGGAATGGGTTCGGGATCGGGATCACATCAAAAGTGATCGTTGCCAGTTCGCTTCATTAAAAATCAATAAACGGCTGCCGCCGACAAGAGACGAGAACTGGGCTGATCTGGACTGGACTGGACTGGACAGTGCTGGACAGGGCGGGGCGGGGCGGAACGGCGCTGGATAGTGGTACATAGTAGACCGACGACGATTGTCATAAACAAGTTTTTTTTTTGTTTTTTTTGTTTTTTTGCTTTTAGAGCTTGGCAAGCAAACTTCATCGTCACAGCCCATTAAATGGCGCAAAATGTTGAACGATCTTTGGATCTGAAATCGTCGTTGTTTTCAATGTGTTTCTAGGCCGATTCTTAACGCAGAAACTGGCCAAAAGGCGCTCGCCTTTTCGAGACATTGTTACAAAAATTTTATGCGTTTTGAAAATTAAACGTTATATGCGCTAATCCAGGACTAAACTGCGATTTACGATCACCACTGCCATGCAACGCAAAAATTGATTAAAATTTAATGAGGCCGGCAAAACTGTGTAAGCCATAAATATTGAACGGCAAATGGCTTCATTTGTATCCACATCGATTCAGATCCGATTCGATTTGAATCAACTTGTTGTTTTTTTTTTTTTTTGCTTTTTTGCTTTTTTGCAATCACAATCAGAGAACCAAATACAAAATGACTTGAATGTTTTTGTTTTCTTTAATTTTTTTGACTTTTATGTCTTTTTTTTCTGAAATGGCGTCTTTTCAATTTCGATTCAATTCCACGCTTCAAAACACTTTTCATTTCTACGCGTTTTTCATTTACCTCTGCTTCTGCTGCTTGAAAATGGCGCACGCCAGTAGAAATATATACAAATATATATTAAATATATATATATATATATATATATATATAAAGTGTGTGTGTATTCATCTATCCCAAAGCACGTAGCGCTATTGACCCCAAAGAAACAGAATATTTATATGCACACAGAACAAGCAGATGTTTTCATGTTGACCGCATCTAATGGTGCGTGCTACTGCCGTTTGTTCTTGCTACTTGCCTTTTGCCTCTTGCCTCCTGCCTCCTGCCCCTTGCCACCTCTATTTCTCTTCTCTTGTTGGTTCCTTTCCGCCACCACATCATCGTCATCATGATGATGATCGGGCAGAGTTTCAGACACTGGCTCACATTTAGACCGCAAAACTGCAGCCAAATATATAAAACAAAAGTCAAACACACACATTCACACACACACAGAGAGAGAAAGAGAGAGAGAGAGAGAGAAAGGTATATCCTCCGCTGCGGGTAATGATAGTTATCAGCTGTGTCTGTCTTTGTGGGTTTTTGGTCTCTCATGTCCCACGACTACTGCCACAACTAAGGCAAACGCCAAACCCCAAAAAAATGTTATAAATAAAAAAAAAAATAAGCGAAACTTTAATACACTTTCTAATGCAATTTTTTGATATTTGCCAATACTTATTATTATTATTAAATTAAGTAGTTATATATTTATAAATATTATTATGATTACAACTATTTGTATTATTATTACAGTTTTTACTTTTTTTTGCTCCTATCATTATGAGTATTAATACTATTATTATTGTTATTGTAAAAATGATTATTATTATAGTTACTTTTCTCATTATCATTATAATTGTTATACATTTTTTTTTAATATCTTCATTGTTGTTCTTGTTACTATTATAATTATTATTATATATTAATATTAATATATTTATTAATGTTATAATCATTGCAACTTTTGTTATTATTATTACTTTTATTACTATTACTTTTACTATTATTGCTCCTATTATTATGATAATTAATACGATTAATATTGTTAGTGTTAAATTGAATATTTTATTTATTATTATAGCTACTATTATATATATATATAATTGCTATAATTATTGTAAATATAATAATTTTTTTGTTTTTTTTTTCTTACTTTTTTAATTATTATTAAAAGTGGGCATCTTGCTGTACGATTTTAACATTCTAGAATAGAAAATCATAAATTAGATATTTAATAGTTCATATTAAAAATGGGAAGAATTCGAAAACTACAACTATTTATTTTTTAGGCACTTTGCAATTGCATCAGAATATATATTCCTAACATAAGCTGGGACTTTTTAATATTTGAGGAATGCTTGGACTCAATTAGAAAGATAAAAAGTAAATATTTGCACAACTGGATCGCAAATGTGTGTTACATACTTAATGAACAAACTATGTAAACCCTGTGCAAGAGTATACAAAAAAAAAAAAAAAAAGATTCAAGAAAGCTGAAACGTCGATCTCAGTTAGCCAAGTTGATTTTAGATTTGGCGTCTTGAACTTTAGCTGCTGTTTGTGCTCTGTTTAGCAAAGTTCAATGAGCCGCTGCCAGCTCCCCTATTTTTTAAGTGTTTTTTTTTTTTTTGGTTTTTGGTTTTGTTTTTGGATACAAGCGGCAGTGGCAAGCAACCCCTAGCAAATGTATTTCATTTTCAGCTGCAGCGCACGACAGAGAGAGAGAAAAGGAGAGAGAGAGAGTGAGAGGCAGATGGATGTATCTAAGTTCGTGCCCCATGCAACCGATCGCAACGAAGGAAGAAACGATTCGTGGTGTTTGCTCGCTTAAATACACCTGCCACGCGTCAGGTCGAGAGTCGAGTCGAGAGTCTGGGGCAGGCAGCAAGCGAGCGAGTCCTGTGCCTGCATTTAATTAAAATATTAACTACGAAAAATGCATCGTTGTCCGGGCAACGCTTTCAGCAGGGGCAGGTAGCATGCTGGTGAGGGGGAGGGGTACAGGTCCTTACTGAAAACTTGTTTCAATTAACATTCATTTTTGCATTTCAAGTTTTAGTTGGAAAAGCGACGCCGAATGCTTGCTGCGCCCCAATTTTAAGTCAGGATATGCCTGACTGTCCTGTCCAAGCCATTTCCTGTCTCACTCTCACTCTCTCCCTCACTCTCTCTGTCTCTGTCTGTTTCACGTGCATGCAATTAACGCACGCGCCCTGGTTGCCCGGTGGCTGTTGTTGTTGTTGTTGTTGGGTCGCGGTCCCGGAACTATGCTTCATATCAAAATAATTATGCATTTAAATCTTCCAAGCGTTGCAAAAGGATATGAAAAGGCAACGGCGAATGCGGGGGCGGCGGAGGTGTTGTTTGCCGCTGCCAGGGGCAACAACTTCCACAATCGAAAAGAGTGCGAGAGAGCGCGAAAACGCGAGTGAAAGGGAGACAGCGACAGAGAGCCAGTTGCATAAAAAGAGACTCGACTCAGCTGGCAAAGAAAACCCAAAATCCAAAAAAAAAAAGAACGAAACTCAAAACATGATCTGCAAGGCTCAGTTTTGGCATAGATCACAGATTGATCAGTTGATAACAGATCTGCTGAGGATTTACGGAGATTACCTGAACACACACACAAAAATAGATCTGAAACTGAATCTAAATCTGAATCTAAATCTGAATCTAAATCTGAATCTCTCCATATGTGCAAGATTTGACTTTTTGATTTGCGGCAAACACTGAAATCTAAATATATATTTATATATATATATATATATATATATATATATATATATATGCAGATTATCTGATCTACGCTCCCAGAATAAATCCATTCTTATTCGTATCTTGTTATTTGTTTTTGACTTATCGATATAAAATTCATCAATAAAATCATCATGCATAGAAAACAACACTCAGAAAATTAAATTTTTATCTTTTTTCCAGACTTTAGAAAAAACACCCTGAAACTTAAAAATGCAAATGCAACCATAAATTTTGGAAAAACAATAATAGGCTGAAATAGATTTTATTCCAATGGAATGCTGGACTTGAGCCCAAATATATTGTTTCCATGTGGTTTCTATAGTTAAATGAGGCGATTACATTACAGAAAGTATTTCAAATCAGGATTGTAAGGATTGCCACTCGACCACACATTTGACCATAAGCCGATCTATTGACACAATCTGTCATGCTTACCAATTGCCGATCATTACGCAAATACATTTATATATATATATGTATATATGTATGTATGTATGCATAAAAGTATTAGTGTAATGCCAACTACAATGGGCCATCATCAGAGATACGAGTTCGCCGGGGTCAGAAGACAAAAGGACACAAAACCTAAAACTCAACCCTATTTTGGAACATTTCAGCAGGATTGCTTGTGAAGATTCACGTTGCATTTGTCAAATCAATTTGAATAGGTTTGCAGCGGAACTGTGCAGCAAGGACATGTCAAAGGACATGCGAATATTTGGCGAGTTTGCTGCTAAACAATAAAAGTGTTAATGATGCCAAAATAATGGAGTCCAACAACAGTTGCCTCAAATATGTGTGTATGTGGTTGTGTGTGTGTGATTGTGTGTGTGTGTGTAGCTAGCTCCCTTGGCATTACAAGGCACAAAACGCATGCAAACAAGGATGCTACGCAAATGGTTCAAAGGATGCTGACGCCGTCGGTTTGTCATGCCAAAGGACAAAGGAAAAAAGATTTTTTGCCAAAAATGTCAAATGTGAATTGCGGCGAGTGAAAATTGAGGAAAATTGAAAAAAATAAAAGTGGGAAGAAAATGGGAAAAATTGACACGGCTACCGAAACCTGGTGCGCGGCTCAATCGATGATGGTTCAGAAAAACACACAAAACACACAAACAATGCCCAGAAACGAGTTGAAAGAGTTGGGAAACAAAACATGCCGCCAAAAATAAAACCAATGCTGGCAAATGAAACAGCACCTGGCCATGGAACGAACCACACAACAACAACAACAACAAAAGCGCATACACCTAGAAAAAATAATTGACATAGTTTATTTAGCAAATACACTTGTATAATTTATTTATTCTAAAATCTAAATGTCAGACAGCATTTTTTATGATTTGGATTATGATGAGAACTTAATTTTAACGTATATTAATAATATTTATATAGTAATATTAATAATAAGCATTAATTTGTTATGATTTCTCATAAACAAAATTTATGCATAGCTTATAAAATTTATTTACTTTGCATGACAAAAGTTGAATTATAATATTAAAGCTAAGCAAGTAAATTTTATTACTTGTTATTTTCTAGAATAGATATTTATAATAATAGAAATTATTTCTTTAAGAAAAAATATCGCCATATTTTTGGTATTGTCGATTTAGGGCAAGCCTTGCTAAATCATAGCAATACATTTATTAACATTTAGAAATTATTATTATTTTCTAGCTTTAATTGATATATTTAAAAAAAACTAGTGATTATTATATATAATTATTTTTTTAATAGAAAAATGTTCTATATTTTAGAGTGAATTTTAGTTTTGAGCGATTCTTTTCTCTGGGTGCACAAAAGCAGCCAGACAGAGACAGAGAGAAACACTGCGAGAGGGAGAGAGAGTGAGAGTGAGAGAAAGACAGTGTTTAAACGGAAGTTTGAAAAACTTGTGATCTTGTTGATCGTTTAATTAGAGGAATATGTGAAATAGTTCGAACACCTGATCGAGACCTGACTCTGCATAGCTAATAAGCTACGCCCAAGGAGCAAAACCCTCAACCGATGTTTGTCTGTTTGTCTGTCTGTCTGTCTATCTGCTGGTGACACGCGCATGTTAAAGCATTTTTCCCCTTGTTTTTTTTTTAGTTATATTGTGTTAAGCGAGGGCTGCTTGTGGCAACTAATGAAATGAGGGGCGTCTGCGTGAGTTGCACATGAAATGAGCGACGATCGCAAGTTTTGCTAAGTTAATTAACACGGAAATCAAATTGCTGGCATGCCAAGAAGCCGCCAAGCAGCAGCCAGCAGAATAAGCCATAAATGCGCTAAAATCAGGCAAAAGGCGGGCGCAAAACAGCTGCGTGCGCCTGCCTGCCGCCAGGTCTCACTCTCAGTCGCAGCGCGAGCCAACTGATCCTAGCGCTCAAGCACTCTACTCAATCAAGCGGAAAAAGACGCCGCTTAACTGCCTCTGTTTGAGTGGGAACAGTTTTTTTGGGTAAACATTATTATGATCGTATGCATAAAGAGAGCGCCGATTTGAGTGAAACTTATCTGACGCGCTCTCTCGCCTGTTCGCTGTATCGCGCTCTCTCTACCTGTAGCAAGTTAGGCTTGTGAGTCAATTGCCAGGTGGTTGCTCAAACAGCGACCTGCACACACGCGCTCACAGGTAGAGAGAGCGCGTGCGAGCGAGTGAAAGAGAGCCGCTGTGAGTGAGTTTCGGCTTATGTGAAAGGTACAAAATATGAAGGTTTAGGACGAAGGGACTCATTCTTGTGCAAGGTGTCAAACGATCAACTTAAAATTTCAAACGAACAGCGAAGAAAAAAGAAACCGCACAAATTTTAAATTTTGCAACAACAAAAGTAAAAAAAATATTAGCAATAATAATTAAATATATTTTTTTGGTGTGTGTTTTGGTTGTGCGCGACAATGTCCAGTGTGGTGTTTAATGTTGGTGGCAAAAATGCCATCGATTTATTTCCCACAACAATTGGAGGTGCAACAAAAATGTATCGCTATCAGCACATAATGCCAGCGCCCGATCTAAAAGCAACGACGACAACGGCAACAACTGGTTCGATGGCGCTGATTAAGACACGCAAATATACGCCGCGTGGCATGCTGCTGGCAAATGCAACATCAACGAGCAGCAGCAGCATCAGCAGTAACAGTAGCAACAGCAGCAGTGGCAACTCAACGATTTGTTGCAACTCAACGTCACCATACAATGTGGATCAATCGCAGTCCGTGCAACGTCGCAATGCCCGTGAACGGAACCGAGTCAAGCAGGTGAATAATAGTTTTGCCCGACTCCGTCAACATATTCCGCAATCGATCATCGCCGATCTGACAAAGGGCGGCGGACGGGGGCCGCACAAGAAGATATCCAAGGTGGACACGCTGCGCATCGCTGTCGAATATATTCGGCGCCTGCAGGATCTTGTCGATGATCTGAATGGTGGACCCAGCAGCAACAACAACAGCAGCAACAACATCTGCAACCAGTTGAATCTCTGCCTGGACGAGACAAGCAGCAACAGTTCCCATTCGAGTCACAGCTCCATTTGCAGCTCGAGCAGTCAACAGCAGCAGCAGCAGCAACAACAGCAACATCAGCAGCAGCAACAAGAACATCATTTGTATTATACGAGTGCGCTGCTGTCAGCTGCCACACCCACACCGTTGCAGCAGCAACAACAATTGCAGCGTCAACAGTTTCCCAATAATCCGTTAACGCCAATTTCCCTCAATGGCAACAGCAACAACAACAACAACAATAACAACAGCAACAACGTGCAACAAACAGGGGCAGGCGCAGCAGTAACAGCCACTGCCTGCCACTCGCCCACGTCATCCTTCAATTCGAGCATGTCATTTGACTCGGGCACCTATGAGGCAGCACCGCAACAGCTCTCACCGAACGTGCCACAGCTCAAGTTTGAGCCATATGAGCATTTCCAATTGGACGAGGAGGATTGCACGCCGGATGATGAGGAAATCCTAGACTACATTTCCCTGTGGCAGGAGCAATAATTATCCACTAAATATTTGCTCCTATTTCTCACATATTTTGCCTTCTAGTCAATGCTTTTTTTTTCCTTTTTAACCAAGTGCCTCAAATTGTACATAGACTCTGATTTTTTTTTTCATATTCATAAATATATATATAAATCATAAATAAATTTAATTTTTTTTGACTATATTAAGAACATTTTTTTATAGCATATTTAAATTTAAGCAACTTAAGACCAGTATATAAAATATATAATATACAATATAAATAAATTTTTTTTCTATTATTACAAACTAATAAATGTTAATTAGTTGTTGTAAATTAAAATAAAAAAACACACACAATTTATAAGCATAAAAAAACAAGATTTTTTAATTGAAACGAGAATGCAAAAGGAGTCGAAGAAAGGGAGAGAAGGGCAATTTACAGCAGCATCTGCAGTAAATATATATATACATATATCTATATATATATATATATATATATATATAGTACATATTGTAAATGAGATCTCATCGTAAAGTTATGAAGCAAATTATGCGGGCTGCCTGATGAGAAACTCTGTTCCTCCTCGGCCAACTGCGAAATTTAATTGCAAGCAACCAATATAAATATTGATTGGACTGCCAACTGGGGAGCCAGGGAGCCTGGGAGCACAGCTGGCCAAGGATGTGCGGGTCTGTGGACTCTTTTTGACGGCATTTCTTGTGTCTCCAGCTTGTGGCAACTTACTTTTGGTCGGGCAACGAACAAGAGTTAATTGTAAACTGAAATTAGAGTGCGGATTAACGCAAGGGTCATTTCTAAAATCAAAGAGTTTGACCCGAATGTAACAACAAGAAAAGTGAAGAAAACCCAGAGCTCTTAACCCGTCTGCAGACACACGCATATCGTCCTCATCATCATCATCATCAGGTAGGCCTCAATCTTCAGATTAGGCTTAAAGTAAAAGCCAGAAAAAAAAGAGTCCCGCTTTGGCGCGTGGTTTAAATCAAATACAAAATTCAAATGATGAAAAAAGTAGAGAAAAAGCGCAGGTAGGTTTAAAGGTCACAAGCTGGTAATAGCTGATAATGACGCGTGCTCAATAAACACTTGTGCGCAAGCGAGACAGCAATACGTGGAGAGAGCGAGACAAAGTCAGTTCGAGGGTGTAGTTATAGTAGTACTGGGAAATCGTCTTATCTTGCTAGCAATTCAAATAACTTGCCGGATATGCGATTTCAATTGAATTCAAACATTTCGCTAAACGCAAATTTGGCGGCAACTACAATAAGAATGCGCGACATATAAGTAAATGTTGCAAAGAAATAAGCAAGTTTTTTTTTGTTTAGTTGGTGTTAATTAATACAAAACTCACTTGTTGATTTTCCTTAAATCTTTCAAGGTATTTATTGTAGTACTTTGCAAGCCGTCGTCAAAAAAGCTTAAGTCAATTTTGAAATTTATAATCAAATCTTGTTCAGCAAAAAATATATGCTTTTCGTAGGCATTTGAGAGAAAGCGATCTATTCTAACAAAAAGAAATGATATAATTGAGTTGTTTGTTGAAAAAATGTAGAAATTCAAATAAGTGATAAAACTACAGATTTATGCTTTCGTGCTTTATATATATATTCTTGATCAGCAACAATAGTCAATTACATATAGCCACATCTGATTTCATTATTGTGTCTCATTATTAAAACCATCTATTTACTTTAGTCGATTCGATTCTCGATCGAATAAAAACTTTCAACTTTCGAAAGCAGTCCACTAGATTAATGCTGCACTTTAATTGTGAAACACGAATCGAGAAAAGCAAAAAAATAAGCCCAGCTTATTTTGTAGCCACATTAATATGAGATTTTTACCATCTACTCAAGTCTGTTTTAGCTCTTAAGACAGTTCACATTGTAATACACATAGCTCGAAATCCTTTATAATATCTGTTGTCGCTCCCACGCCCAAAAATAAATAAATAAGAAAATTTCAACAATAAATCATTTTGCATTACAATAACAATATACTCAGTCACTCTCCCTCTTAGACTATATTTTGACAGATTAAAGAGCAACAGAACAATATAAACCCGAACAAGTCCATTGTGTGTGCACTGGGAAGGGAAGATGGAACTGGGTCTGCGACCCCATTCGAGAGTGTAAAGGGTATCTTCTCCATTCTCTATTCTCAATTCTCTCCGTTTCTTTTATTTCAATGTCAACGCTGACACTTGACAACTCAATGCAATTGTCCTCCTATCAAAGGACATTGCAACGCTACTGCACCTCTTGTATTATAATATAGTAGGCAAGGATTAAAGATGGGCATTGAAAACGACAGCGCCGGAAGAACTTTCACCTTTCACGAAAAAAAAAAACAAAAAAAAACAGATACAAGAATTATAATAAAGAAGGCAACAATTTGAAATGAGCATTTGATAAACAACAACTGTCAAATTGTGTATTGTTCTCGTCTTTTTTGTGTTAAGGGGGCAGCTGGGTTTTTTTTTTTTTAGTTTTTTTTAATTCTTGGGAGTGAATTGAGAATGTTGTTTAATAGATTTTTCGGCGCGCCACATGCCCAACTTTTGTGGCAAGACGAAACGTGCCGCCGTCGCATCAATCAGCCAAATAAATTTGTTCAAATTATAGGCTATGGCTCAGTTTTAAGGCTCAGTTTCAGTTTCAGTTTCAGTATCAGTTTGTGGCTCTCTAAGGATCCACAGATTGATGGCGATGATCCACGCACTGGGCGGGGGAGAAGTGCGGGCGTTCAGCTTGTCGGTCGCCCATAATTCAGCTCTTTAAGAAGTTGTTACTTTAAACATTTATTTTTACACCTAAGGCGTGATGCGAACGCCGCGATATAACCCAAAAAAATAAATAAAGCAGAAAAACAGAAAACAACCGCACAAAAATCTGCAACTAAAAGTAATAAAAACAAAAACCGCTCGTGTTCAAAAAAGAGGTTTATTTGAATTTCAATAAAGCACCGGAGCAACACGAGGGCAATGCCAGAGCAAGGAGAAGTTGCACTGTGGAGGGGGGTCTTGGGTCTGACTAGGGGGCGCCGCGGGGGCGTGGTGTATCGAGTTCATTATCCTGTTATGTGTGTGCATAGTGCGGCATTTGTGGCTTTCATCTTACGCACGCAACATATTTGAAACTGGGCGTTATTAATTAGCGTTATGAATTATTGATGTGCGCCGGCAACTGCCCCAAAATCAGACACAGTGTTTACCCCCAAACCCCCTCACTAACCCTCAGGGCCTGGGTTGCACAATTTTGATAGTCGCAACTACTATTCGCAATTATAGTTGATCTCCTTTAAGGAGACTCTGATATCTTCATTGTGCACAAGAGGATGCATAAATCGCAAACGGACTGCGCGTACATCATGCAACAGAGTTGCATGGTTGCACGAGTGTACCACAATTGTCCAACGATTGTCGAAGTATAAATACACTTGCAGACAATCACAGATGTTACATATGTTCAAAACTACACAGCTTTATAACGATATATTATATACTCAAAAATAAATTTAAAAAATTAATTAATGCAAAATCTGTTTAACAATTGAATGGAAGCCATTTGGTTTTTTGTTTTACTGTAAACTCTTGTTTAATTTTATTTTCCTTTTTAGTTGCAATCGAAATATATATCACAAAAATGTATAATGCCCTTGGCAAGTGTATACGAAATATGTTCCAATTAGCGAAAACTCAAATGCTGCAACATCAAACAGAGCAACAGCTAAGCGGACAAAAGTCGTCCCGACAACTTGACAGAGAGAAAGAGGGAGATGCCAAGAGAAAGGGAGAGGGGGCTATCGAAGACAGGCAAAAGTTATTCGAGTTGTCATATTAGGTTGTGATAAATGTAGTTACATACCCAATGTGATAACTTTGCTTGCCGCTGTCGCCGGCGCTTGGGTTGGTTCTCAGTACCTCCCTGCCTCCCTGGCAGACCCTAATGTTGGTCGCTGCCCATCCTTCATGATGATGATGATGATCCGCAATGCGATCGATTTTCGTTCGAGGTTCGGGAATCATTCAAAACGCTTTTATGACATTTGGGAAATTCCTGCAATCGACATTTTTTTTTTTCGGTTTGTACTTGGTTCTTGGATTTTACAACCTTTTGCTAGAGCCTCTGACCCTGACTTTACAATTGAGGTAAATAGCATCGGGAAACCCAGACCTGCGCGATCCTACCCTCGGAGTACCTATTTCTGTCTGACCTGTTTAGGGCGCTTAAGATTAAAATTACACCTGCCCCCGGGAAGGCTGTGCTGGGCGTTTCGAAAGGGTTGAAGCTTAGAGATTATACCTGTCATTATTAGCAGGCCTATTAGCCTATGACCCCAATAGAATTTCTTGACAAAATCCAAACACGTTTTCAAGTGTCAATAATCCAGAAGGATTGACGAAAAAATGGAATTTTGTCACATTTGACAGGAATTTTACCTAATTGGCAATTCAAAATACACCTTTAAACCTAAATTCAAAAATTAATGAACAGAACTAAGGTAATTTTGATAAATCTATCCTACGGATCGAAACCTTTGAGGAAAATAAAGCAAACATTTTAGTTTAGAAATTTTACAGATTAAGAAACCTGAAATTAAAAAATAATACAAATTTTCTAGTCTTATATGTCATGTGAATCTAGAAATAAGGCTTTGTATTAGCAATAAACAAAATTAATTCAAATAGATGCCATATTATAATAAGTTGTGGAAATTACTGGAATATAATTTCATTACAAACTAAATAAATAATTTTTTACTCTTCAAATATACACTTGAGAAATGGGCTCTTTAATTGCTGCTGCGTCGACCACCCAAAATATATTTTGCTGCCTTAATTAAGGACTTAAAGTATTGTTTTTTACACTACGACCATTGCAGATCCTTGGTAGATCTTATCTAAGATCTAATCCGGATGGGCGTCGTCGGTTTTGCGCTGCAATAATAACAGCAAAAAACTATGTCAAGTGTGGCTTCTGTTTGGGTTGCCTCTATGTATTATTATTATTATTATTTGTGGCATCTAATTGCCCAGCACTTGAAAGTGTGTTTTTGGCCAATGCGATTTTACTATGAACCATGACAATAAATACAACCAGAAACAACAAGAACAACATTTGAAATGGTCACACGTGCCCCATTGGCAGTTGCAAAAATTCAGTTGCCCGCTTTCAAGGAGATGGCACGTAGTAAAACTGAATATTCACATACAAAAACATCAATATGTATATACATATATATATATATATATATGTATAGATTGTTGGTATTTCAACAACGATCTCACATTGAAATTCCTAAACACGTACAGCGAGCGTCTGAGATGTTCTTTGATGGATTATATGGATTTTGCTCATAAAGTGGAAGTAAGGCAAAAATTAATATAGCAAGGCGGCAAATAGTTTTGAAATACTCAGCATAAAAATTAATGTAAAGCAGTGGGTATAATTGACAGACAGACAGACAGCCAGTTCAGTTCAGGCAGTTCTGGAAAAATCATCTGAGAAAATGTCCAAACGAATGGAAACAGTTCTTTGACGCACAACTTCAGATATTGTCAACAACAATAACAAGTTCTGATAAATTAAAATAATATAAAATTATCTGAATCTAATGTTGCACAACAATTTTAAATGGGAGTAAATCACGGCTCATAATAAATTTGAAAAATATTTAGCGACACTCAAAAATAAAAATACCCTATCAAAAAAGTTGGAAATTATCTGCATTCAGAGAATCGAGAGAACAAAATATGTTGAAATTAAAAAAAATATTTTGCGCTGTTTGATAAAGATAATTCTTTATCCACACAGCGTCTCCTACTTGGACACATCATCCCATCATATATGTCCTGTTATTCTTGACGGTGTCATCAATCTGCGGTGGCGGGTGCCGCAATATACATATATAAATATATATATATATATATATATATATATATGTGTGTGTGTGGTGACGCCTGGCGTGGCAGCCAGGTTTGTCAAACACTCTCTGCTAAAATGTTAGCAGGTGAAAGGTGAAGGCGGGAAGGGAGAGACGTGAAGAGCGTGCAACGCGTGTATTTGCATAAAACAAATATCGCCAAGTCGCATCTGCAACTTGTTTGTTGTTGTTTTAGTGTTGCTGCTGTTGCTGTTGTTTTTGTTGTTGTTGTTGTTGTTGGTCGAGTCAAAATCGAGTCGAGCCGAGGCCCCAAAGGGGCCTAAATGGGCGGACAGAGCCGAACTGATCGATCGATTGTTGTTGTGTATGCTGGGGCAGTATATATGTTGTTGTACTTTGTTGTTGTTGTGCGTTGTCCGTTGCCGGTTGCCCGTTTTTGGGCTCTGTGCCCCATAAATCATGGGCTGTAATTACCCGTTGGCGCAGGATGCAACGCATAAGCCACGCGCACCAAAAGCAGTTCAAAAGTTTATCGCGCGGTTAAAACGTAATCCTTTTTTTTTTCATTTCTTTGAGCGCTTCTTAATATGCCCTTAAATCTTACTCTCTCACCCTCCCTCCCTCTCTCTCTCTCCTTTCTTCTCTTTTTAAGACAATGGAGAAAAAAAAAGGATTGCGCCATGCAATGACCAAACATTTATTTGAGTGTTCCGCAATCCCTTTGAAGTGCGCCCCACAAAAAATGTCCTGTGTCCACATTTGTTTTGATATGCATAGCTGACAGGCTCTCTCTGTATGCCATATCTTAACCCAATATCCTTTTGTAACCCACTCATTGTATCCTTTCATCTAATGCAAACACTTGAGAGCGCCGCAAATATTTTACATGCAATCCTCATGGTTACATTAGGTTGCACTTGGAGAGATATATATATATTTTCTTAGATACATTTGTTGCTTATGACAGTTCCAGGAATACGTCTATTGACCTCATCTCTAACCAATTCCCTCACTCTTTCTCTTCCAGCTTAAGTGCTCGTCTCCGACTCTTGTCCCTCTTCCCTCTTCCCACTATCTATGTCTGTTTCTAGGCAATCAGCGCAACGCAACCGCAAGAACCTCAACGATAAACTGTCAAATGAAATCAAGTCGCTGCCCGTTGCTGAAATCTAGGCATATTTTGGCCAATTTGGCTACAGCATCCACTTTGCAACGCAACTGCACTTTAAATATTTTATACTTAGTACTAAGTACAATTTATTACTTTTTTATAGCTAATAATTGCTAAACATTTCGCAATTCTATAAAATATTTATTTAATATTCCATCGCTTAAGCACTATTAATATTTATTTTATTTAAATGCACGAAATGTATTAACTTAGTACTAAATACAATTTAGAACTTTGTATAAAATATTTTTTTTTAGTATTCCATCGCCTATTAATTTACATCTTTTGTTGATCTCTCTCTTATTCAATATTTGCTAGTGCATTTCAAATATGTTCATATTTCAACTAAATTAAAAATTATATCTAGAATTTTGAAAATAAGTGCAATATACGAATTAGTTGAGTCGTTGACAATTCATAATTTTGATGTTATTTGCAGTACTGTATATATTATTCATATATTATATGTAATTTCTTTTTCGATTTGCTATTTCTAAAGTGCATACAAAGTTGGTTGCATGCCACTTGCATTTTCATTGCAGTTTTCTGTTTTTTTTCTCTTAACTCTTTTAGTATCTCTGCTGGCTTGCCCACTTCCTATACGGGTTTAACCAATAAAAAAAAACAAAGAATAAAAAAAAAACAGAGTCAGTTGATGAAGCAGAAGATGCAGAGGAAGAAGATGCCTCAGTGCGCTGTCAGGTTTTGTCAATTATCAGGTGCACCAGCAGCAGCAGCAGCCTCCAAAGCGAGCAACGCGTCTCCACTTATTTCTATATGCCCCCCCCCCCTCTCCGCACCCCTTCTCCTTTTCCCTTGCGCCACAGTCTTTGGTTCAGTTTTGCAGCTTGAAGCGTGTTTTAAGCGTGCGAAATTTTCATTCATAAACTTGCCTTCAACTTGGGGCACTAAGATGCGGTATATAAAGGGGTGGGGCGGTGAGGTAGATGCAGACCGACTTACATAATGTTGCCAGTAAAAAATAAAGAGAAAAAACGAAGGCAGTATAAGCGCATTCAAATGAGTTTCGAATGTGTCTTGTATGAATAACTTGCACTGTGGCGCCACGCAGCGCAACTGATGCAACTGTTTGGCAAACTGCTTGCAACGCCTGAGGTCACATTTGACAATTGTTTGCGAGAAACGACTGTAGCCAAATTAATTTCACATTTCACATTTCGCATTTGTATTCTGTGCGTGTGTGTGTGTGTGTCAATATTTTGACTAGCCATGACATTTTACGGGCCAAAACTGAATTCGCGTTAGTTCTGGTCACAAGGTCAAGTTATTGTCCCAATGTGGACATCTGGTCCACTGACCAGCTGTAGTCTGTTGCATTCGTTGCACAGTAGCCAAGCAGCCACGTGATGCTACCGTTGTTGACTACTTCTATGCCTCTAACTCTCTGCCCAGTTGCCATGAGCCGTGCCTAATTTGCAGGGTAATCAATGCCAGGGACTAACCAATGGACTCGACTCTGCTTAAAAAAATGGCAAATGCCAAATGCGAAATAACCAAATGCCGAATGCCAAATGGTAAATGGTAAATGGCATGTGCCTCAGGTTTCACTTTACTCCACTTTCTGCACTCGCACAAAAAATACAACACTCATAAAAAATGCATTCTTTAATCTTGACTACAGAAAATATTTGTATATAATAGAATTTCTTAAATATAAAATAAAAGTTTTGTAAGTAATAAAATTAAGAAATTGATAAAAGTTGTATAATAATTTTATAGAAATATAAATATATATATACTATAATAATAATGTGGAACATTAAATAAAAAAAACAAATAAACTAATTATTGATTTAAGTCAAGAATTCGACTGTCAAATAATATATACAATTTTTGTTAATTTCAACAGAGTCTTCGTTTGAGCATTTCAAATATATCCGATTTAACTTCAATTGGCAAACCTGATTTAAATATATTCACATGATTTTTTCTTCAAGTGTATAATACACTTTTCCACTTGCCTGGGCGCTATTGAATTTCCACAATTAAGACTGTATTCATTTCGAGCATCTCCTTCCAGTGCTCTCTGATGTATTATTTACATTTAATTTTTTTTCGCAATTTTATATTATTATTATTATTATTGATAATGGAGATGAGAAACGTCGTAATTGAAATTACCGCCAATCTCTTGATTGGCCACCCAAAAACCAAATTGCAGGCATCCACACACACATACACACACACACACACACACACACACACAATTTTGATTTGAATTTAATGACTTTATTAGCCAGAGGAGAGCTTTGGGATCAGCATTCGGGAAGTCTCCACTGAGCAGCTGTATTCCAGGAGGTGGCCACTCTTGCGTGTCAGCATTGGACAGCTTGGAAGACATTGAAATTGATTGTTCGTAAATTGCATTTTAATCAAGTCTAATTAAAATGAGATAGCTGCAAAAGTCTTAATAAGATTTTAACTAGCCAGTTCCGCAAAGTTTACCGAGTTAACTGAGTTTGCTGAAATGAAGTCATCAACACTTTGCCAGAATTGATTCACAAAAAGTTTGCTCACAGTCGCAAATTGGCCAACTCTTGCCAACTCTTCCCATCTCTCGTCACGCGAGTCCAGTCAGCCAACATTCGACATACACGCAAATTAACTCAGCAGCTTGTTATCCCAGTGAAAGTTTAACATGCAGGCGGAACGATAATAGGGCCAGATAAGGCCAGATAGGGAACGACATGCGGAGAGGTTAGAGGAAAGAGAGGGCGAGTAGAAGAAATCGGAACAGGAACAGGAACAGACACACGCTTACAAATTGAAACAAATATAAGCTTAAAGAGGGTCTGCAACAATAACAAAAATCACTTTTGCTTCGGGCTTTCTTATAAAAGTTTAGCACAAAAATAGCTAACATCTTCGATTCCATAAATATTATATATTATCTTAATCAACATCCTTAGCCAAATCGATATAAACATAATTCAGAACTATCACAGCAAAAGTCAGACATATTAATTATTGTTGAGCTCCTCAGATTTGACCATCTTCATTATTGGACTATCAATTCTATATCAGAAATTGTATATCGGTGAAAAGCTGAGTTTTAAGTTATTGCAATCACATCAGCAGATACAATATAATTACACCAATATTAAATATATTCAGTTGATAACCAGTCTTGTAACAGAAAACATAAATTAAATTTTTTTTATAGGATGATAAGATATGAATAATGTTGCGAACTCTGTATCAAAATTCGGCTATTGAATTAATCTTAATCTTGACTAAAGTCCCAAAGATATTTACTTGAATCATTTTCAGCTGCTGTTAATAGATCTTAAGTGTGCCACAATTCTACTCAAGACTCGAGAAGCAATCGTTTATATGGTAATTAAAGAAGAAAAACGACGCGTTTCAGCACTTTTGGGCCAGGCTTAAAGAGAGAGAGCCCGATAGAGAGAGCGGGGCACTTGTGTCTAGGGAATATGGGGGCCATAAAGATTCCAGCTCCGATAGTCTGGTGTAAATTTCTGAAAAATGTGATGACCAAACAAAAAGATAAAATTAAAAAAAAACAGACACACACACACATACACACACACACAGTAAAATGAAATATGAAATTATTAAAACTACACCGCAGGATAACGTGTCCTTTTAGCCAGATCGATGCGAAGTAGATAAAGCAAATGGAGAAATAAAAATAATAATATAAATAAAACACTAGTCGAAAAGACGCATTTTCCAACTATATTTTCTTGAAGGAAATTAATGCGCTATTAACGACCGCAGGATCAGTAAGCGAAAAGGCAAAAGTACCCTTAGACACACACACACGCACACACACACATGTGTGCATTAAAAATGCTTTGTCATTTTAGGTTAGGTAGACTCGAGGCTTAGAAACCGATCGCGTTAAATAAGTCATAAATTTCATTGACTTTATCCTTGGCTGACCATCGAAAACAACAACAACAAGAACAAAAAATGTTCATATTAAATTCCATTGTTCGCGCGTGGGCGCTGTCTTTAATCCTTTCGAAAACTCGATGGAAAAAAATCCTAATACGAAAAATTATGCGGGGCATATTACATACAATCACCCCCGCCCCTCCTCCAATATTCATCCCCCCATTCAATATCCAGTTGCATTGCAATTGTCAGTTTTCAGAGAAATTAAGTCACATAAATCGTATTGACTTAGGACCAAAGTCAATTGATACTTATCACAGATACTATAGATTGGAGTACATCAGATTAAATATGCTATATGTGTGTGCGTGTGTGTGTGTGTGTGTGTGTGTATTTTTTTGTGTGGTCCACACACACTTGCCACAACGTGCTCAATGGAGCTTATGTGGGTGCTCCTTGCAAGCAGCTTAGACCCAAGACGCAATTGCCATAAGTTGGTCCTCAAAATCAATTGAGATGGGGTCTTACTTCTGTGAGTTCTCCGACAGGTGTTAGTTGTAGTTATTACAGAGCTGCTCAGTATTATCCTTAGTGAACAATAACTAAATAGGCATTTATGGGAAAGTGATTGAAATAAAGGTGCCTAATTTAAGGTAAGTTATAAATATTTAATTGTACAAGCTGAATATCAATGATGAGATGCAACAATAAATATCTTTCCTAGAGATATTTAAAGAACGTTATTTTTAAGTTTAAGTCACTTTCTATCACCCACTTGCAACTCCTCCGACACTACTCGACAAAGCTGACCAATCACAACCCCTTCCATTCCTTGCCCAACAACTCATTACGAATCCGTATCGAGCGTATGGGGGTAGGGGGATGGAGTGCTAAAACGATGGTCAGTCAGAGGGTAATATGGTTCAACACCAATTTAGACACTTCATGCATCTTGTTAGCCCGCTGCAACTTCTGGCCAAAGAATGAAAACAAAGTAGGGAGGAGTAATGTGATACGCTGCCCCGAAGGCAACTTTGGGGGAACCCAAGATTCGAGCAGCAGGAGTAGGAGTAGGAGTAGGAGTAGCAGCAGCAGGGACAAAGAGGAAGTTAAAGTGAAGCCAGTAAACAAAAGGCTGTTAAGCGTATTGATTTCAATATTAATCGGCTGCACATTGGTAGTCACGTATATCACCACATACAGATACAGATACAGCTACAGCTACAGATACAGCTACAGATACAGATACAGCCAGCTTAAGATACAGATACAATTTCGCAGCGAGCCACTGCAAAGTCTCAAGTCTTTTTCTTATCGTGTGTAATGGTCCTGGAACACTTTGTCTTATAATTGGATTTAGATTAATTGCATCTGCTTTGAATCGAAAACGCGCATGAAAAATTACATTAACAAAAAAAAAAAAAAGCAACACAGTAAGGAACGAATGAACAAAGAACAAAAAAATATTATATATATATATTTATATATATATATTGCATTTTCTACAGAAATGGAAATTGTTACAGAGCGTTTGCTGTGTTGCACAGTGAGCATTAGTGAGTGTTTGTGGCAGGTTTCTGCGAACTGTGAACCCAAAGTGTGCTACTCGTATTCCACCTGCTGGGATTTCTCTCAATCTCCTTTAATATATATCTCGATTTGAACAGAAACCTCAAGTTCATTAGTTTTTTATTTGTTTGTTTGTTTGTTTGTTTTTTTGACTACTCACAAATTGATTTGATGGCCAATCCCCACAGATTTGTTTTGCATAATTTTGCTGGCAAAAGCCACAGGACACAATCTCTGACCCGAGATCCATTTAATCATTAATTAGCCATCAGATAAATTTCTAAACAGTTGCAGTCTCTATCTCTGGGGAACTCCTGTCTGCTACTATGTATATATATATATATATGTATGTATGTATGCAGACTGAGTTACATTTTTTGTTGAAGGGTCCATTCCGGCAGAATTTTACTTTTAATGATAATTGCTGCTTCACAACTCATTTCTCATTCAGATAAATACGAATCTCCTTGCTCACACACACACGCACACACCAAATCACAACCAAGATCTTGATCGCGTCTACATCAATGTCGGCCGACACGACAAGTCTTGGAATCCTCTCACATTTTTTATCAGCGCCCAAAACTGTCATCACGTGTGAGCTTTTCTCACTTACAAAATGGACCCCAATACACTTAACAATATTGCAGATAAAAATCGACAAATCTTAAATCAAGCATATATTGTAAAATTGAGATAAGGCTGTAAATATAAAATTGAGTTTAAGATTGTTAATAGCAGCTTTTTATATATTTTAAAATATTTTTAAATTTAGATTTGTAATTTTATTTTCGAATATTTCCTTACTATCTCTGCTATCTCTACTATCGTGCCACAAGAAGATTGTACATATTAAAAGTATATATTTAAATAGTAGAAAGTTAAGCTCCAATATTATATAAAATTAACCAAAAAACCTTTGCTCTTTAATTTGCTAGCAGCAATGTTATAAATAAAAAAATAACACACTTATTTTCAATAGCAAAGCTCGATAAGGGAATTATTTAATTTAAAACATATTCTAGTTAACATTTTTAATATCAATTTGATAAATATGTTAAGCATAATAATACTAGGATTTACAAAAATTTTAAGAATTATTTCCAGCTCGTTTGTGGCTTCATCTTAATCTGCTTGAGGCCTCAAGCCAAGAACTGTCCAATATAAATATCGTCACGTTGCTGAGAGCCCTAAGACACAGTGTTTCTCTATCCCCCTTCCCTCTCTCTCTCCCTCTCTCTCTCTCCCTCTCCCTCTCTGAGGCTCTCTAAGTGCCGCTTTATGGCCGCACAACGAGGCACAAATGAAAGCTACCACAATTTGTCTTAATGGCAAAGGCCTAAAGCGCTTTCAAGGCGACTTTACACTCGCGGCAAGCACGCTCCTCTCCCTTCCCCTTTCCGTATAGCACTCCTTGTTGATGCTGTGTTGCTGTTGCCCCATAAACCATTTAAACATTTTCAACTTGTTAGCAATTAATTAAATAGATCGCAGCCCGTGGCAACAAAAAAAAAAAAGACTCGTCTGTCATTATACTTGTGGCCACTCACCGAAATGTCCCCATCGATCCGTTGGTCTACCAACCCTACCGCATAGCCCCCAAACCCCCCCACCTGCTCTTTTCCACAAAGCTGCTTGGCTTGTTAATTACGAGAACAGCATACAATTTTTATGGAGGACACACGCCCCTTTCAAAGGCATTTGCATGACCACAAGCATAACTACAGACACACACACACATGAGTACACACATACACATACATATATACAGATATATTCATATATATATATATATTTGCGCATCGCTTCAAAAGTGACCGGCAGTTAAAGGGTCGTCTCTGGTGCGGTGTGGCATGAAGAAGTGTTGCAACCTATCATGGCAAGTCCGGGGCTTGAGGGCTGCCGGTTGCTTGTCTGGCAGTTTGAAAATTTATTTCGCTCTTTTTGCAATTTAAGGTAATTATTATGTACCTTTGGGGTAATTTTAACACCTCGAACACCATCGACAAATATCATCTTCACACCAAGACATCGGAGACGGTACCGACTCCGACTCCGACTCGGACTCGGACTCCACTCGGTACTACAGAAGTCGCTTCTCTTCAGCTCTCGCCGCTTTTCATATCAAGCATCCAAAATCACAACAACAACAACAACAACAACAACGACAAACGTTTCTTAGAAGCGCAAAGCTTTCAACACCTTCGATGCGTGCCCAGGAACAGGCTTCCAGCCAAAACCCCTGACACCCCCCCACCCACTGCACTGCCCTGCCCAGTGGCCAGTTATTTTTCACACCTCGACAACAAATTTTTGTTTTTTTTTTTTTTATTCCTGTTCGCTGCCTCTTTTTTTTTTGCACTTGGCGGCGTATTCGGTTTCTGCAACAACAACAGGCGCTTTTTTAATAACCGCTGCAGCGGAACTGAGCAGCGTCTTCTCTTATCTTCGCTCGGCTCATCAGCAAGGAATCGTAGTCATATCCTGTATGTGTGTGTGTGTGTGTGTGCTGCACACTCGCAATTATTGCTGCGAGTGTGTGCGCGAAGTGGCGTGCGTTTAAATTACCGTTATTAGCTGCGAATCGTGCGAATTTTTACACAAGCACAAAAATAAAACATTTTGAAAAAAAAAAATCCCTCAACTCATCGAGCACTTCTCCTGTTTCACATTTCATTTCACTTCGCTTTCATTTCACAAATCACAATTTCCGCCATTTGTTCGTCCCCCCCCCCTCCCCTCCCCAACCCACTCTCTATCTACCTGTCTTAGTTACAACCATAAAGAGTCAAATTAATGTTGTAATGTCAACAGCCAAAAATCACAAAAAAAACTAAGATTGCGATAACAAAATGCAACAAATACAAATGTAAAGCGACAGATTTCACGCTCATGATATGATCGTCAAAGGAAGAAAAAAAAAACCAAAAACGATAAGTTGTCTGGATGATTTGTAAATTCTCCTTGGCTGAACTACTTCATCACGTTTTACGTTCTGCAGTTTGTACGTGATTTGAGATGAGGTAAGATTAAAGTAGATCAGTTGCATTGTGGCAGTTGCTACTGCTGCTGCTGTTGCTGCATTGAATTCCAATTAGTCTTAATGAACAGCACTGTCACATAAAATGTGTAATTAATTGTCATTTCGATAGTTCGATATTCTAGTTTGTTAGATCAGCAGCAGACAGAGTCGGAATATTGTTGACATTTTGGAGTGTGGCTTCCGTTTTAGGTGCAAAGGAAACCCTCAAAACAACTCCAACTGCAGTTTTACTTTGCTTCTTAGAAAATAAAAAAAATGCGTGACTGATTGAAACTGAGATATTTCTATAAGACGTTTAAAAAAATGCACAAACATATCAAGTATATTAAACAACAATTTCTATAATAATATATTATTTATTATATTTTCATAAACAGCAAATTTGTAAAATAAAATGCTGGCCTCATTCAACGATAGGTTAGTAAATTTCCAGGACACGCTGACTTTATTTTTGGTTTTTGAACAAATCAACACGTTTCCCTCGTTTTCGCCAATTGGAATCACATCCATACATAAGTACTCAAACTGAACGCCAGATGGCGCTGTTCCAAGTCCAACCAGTAAACGTTACATCCAATTAGAATTAGACATGTATCATAGATGCCGCCAGCGAACAATTGACAATTATCCAATTGGCACTCGGGGTGACTTAGTGCCTGGCAACTCTGGTGCATCCTGTTGATCCTGTCGGTTAATCCTGGCAGGCTGCAGCTACCTGTTGTTTCACTCGATTACAACCCTTGGCATTGGTGCATTACATGCACTTTCAATTAATCAAAATGGAAATGCAGAGCTAATTAAAATGCCACCAAAAACATTTTCTCGCTCACGTTTTTTATTTTCATTCATTTTATTTGGGGGTGTGTTGAATAGAATTGCTGCGGGGAAAACAGTAGACGAAAAAGAGTTGAAAATGGATTTTCATTTAATTTGTAGAATCAATTGGGGGCGTGTAGGCGATGACGCAAGCATTTGCCTGCAGGATATTAGAAATGCATTAACTTTGAACGGGTAATATGTATCCCATACATATCCATGTCATGGGCCAATCCACAATCGGTGGCAGCTTTTAAAAAACGATTAAACAATCTGAGCCCGAGTTCGACGTCGACTTCGACTTCGACGCCGAAACCGAACACAATTGCACCCAAGTCTCGTTGTGGCAGCTGCTTATTGCTAATTAATGTTCTCCCATTTTATAATTTTTATGCATTTATTAGGTGCAATCTCGTTACTCCTGAGCAGCTGTAACGGCTTAAAGTACTGAACCTTACCCTCTTCCCGTCTGCATCTCTCTGTCTGTCTGTGGGTCAACAGCGGCAACAAAGTTGCTGCCCACAACAAATTTATGGGTGCTTTATGGGGGCCCATTTCACTTCACTTCACTTCACTTGTTGCGGGCGTATAAATATCCAGAGATTCGTCGTGAACACATGGAGATCTGGACACGATTGCCTAGCGCCAAGAAATCAACGAATCAAACCAGAGATTCAAGAAACCCACAAATGTTCCCCAGCTAGCTGGCAAGCGAAAGCATCTCAACGACTGCTAAATACACTGTGCCCAGTGAGAATTTAATCTTGACTTGCCCAAATCTTTAGTCACCTCTTAAAGTTTCCGAGCTACATGAAATATTAAGTTAATAACTAATAGTTAATTTAATTCCTAAATGTCTTTTTTGTCTTTACAATATTTATTATATATTCAATCAATTTAATATGCAGATATTTTTTCAAAATTGATGAGTCTAGTCTAAAGTTTCTGATCTACATAAAACATTAAATAAATAATTATTTATAAATCAAATTTTTAATAGATTTTCTCAGCATTAACAAATTTGCATATAATAAAATCTATTAAATACAATTAACAATTTAGGTAAAATAATTCCAACTTTTCCAATAGATGTAAATTTTTTTCTGTGAAAAATTGTATGAGTCTTGCTGCCACTTGGTGGCAAGAACAGTGTATAAACTCAGAGCCAGACACTGGGGGCTGTCAAGATTGTCAAGTTGCAGCTTCGTGACAAAGCTTCAAGCAAATAAGTTGCAATGCAACAAGGGGGCACACACCTCCCTCCAATACCCCTCCCTCCCCATCCACCCCTTCCTCTTCCCACTCCGACAGACCGTGTCTGCACTTGATATGCATGAGGCAGCACACACTTGTGGGATTTGTTGTTGTTGTTTTTGCTGTTGTTGCTTTATGTTAATCAGACTCGGATCGGAAGCACGTGTCAAATGCGGCAATGCGGCAAATGCTTAATGCAAAAGAACAGTTGCGTCGTCTGTGTTGCTGTTGTTGCCCCAAGGCCAACAGATCGCACAGATCCCAGGCCTTGAGCAGTGTCAAGTGGAGGGCAATGAAGAAGCTAGTGTAGCTCACATGATGGATTACATTCATGTCTGCATAGAGGCAGACAGACAGACATACGTATATATATATATAGTTTTATTATTTTTATATGTTCTACTTTTATTATTTGAAATGCCTGACAAAGATTGGAAGTGCATTGAAAAGTGAATTCTTTTTCTTATATATATTATTTATTTTCATTTCAGTTTTTTATTTTTACATGCAGTTTTGTGACAAGGATCTGCAGCTAGGCAGCAGTGCATTGTGCAAAAGATTTAAGTCTCGATTTCGACGTAGTTTTCCCAAACACACAAAAATCTAAAGAAAATTGTGTGAACGAGAGAAGAGATGAGAAGAAAAGAGGAGAGGAGAAGGAAAAGAAAAGACAAGAACGTAGCATTGTCACACTGACAAAAAAGCAAAGATGCTCGGGACAAGTTGAATGGATCGAGCGAGAGGCAAGAGAGATCGAGTATGAGTGTGAGTGTGAGTGAGAGAGAGAGAGAGACAGAGTAAGGACAAGCACCCACATTTGGCACAAGAGAGAGAGTGAGCCTCAACCCCTATATAACCCATAACCCCTAATTTCGGTGCACTCTCTACCCAAAGAGAGGGAGAGAAAGAGAAAGAGAGCGGATCACTTGTGCAGGCTGAAACTGAGGCTGAGACTGTGCCTGAGCCTGAGCCTGAGGCAGGTAGCGATCCGCCGCCACCACCAACATCAGGCACGCAGCAGCAGCAGCGCTGTCAGCGTCGGCAGAACCATCGGGCAAAGGTACTTAAGGGCGAGTGCGCAGGACGGGGTTTATCATTGCGGAATTTGATTCCACACAGTCAACACACAACACACAGTCTCGCAGCCTACAAAGCTACCCAGGATTACTCATTCACCATGACGAGCATCTGCAGCAGCTACCAGCACTTTCAGCTCACCAACGGCAACATTATGTTGCTGCATCAGCAGCAACATCAACTGCAGCAACAGCTACTGCTCCAGCAGCAACATCAGCTGATTGCGCCCAAACAGCCGCTGGGCAACAGTCAATTGCAGAATATGCAACAGACGACAAATGCCGCAGCGGGTTCTGGAGTGGGTCCCATGATGGCCAAAAAGAAATTCAATAATTTTACAACTCTGCCGTATGGTGGCGCCGAGGCAATGCCATCGGTGGCACGTCGCAACGCACGGGAACGCAATCGTGTGAAGCAGGTGAACAATGGATTTGTGAATCTGCGCCAGCATTTACCCCAGACGGTCATCAACTCGCTGTCGAATGGCGGCCGCGGTGCCAGCAAGAAACTCTCCAAGGTGGACACGCTGCGCATCGCTGTCGAATATATCCGTGGCCTCCAGGAAATGCTCGGCGATGATGGCCAGCCGATGGCACAGCTGCTCTTTAGCAACAGCTCGACAACGGATGAGTGCAGCAACGATAGCTACAACGAGGACTACAACGATAGTCTGGACAGTCCACCAACTGCTTCGGCTGGTGCTCCATATCATCATCATCAGCATTCGTATCATTCTGCGTCACCAACACCCTCGTATAGCGATGCCTCCGATCTGTCTGCCAGCTATGTTAAGCAGGAGATTCCCGATCAGGAGCAACAACAGCAACAACAACAACAACAACAGGAGCAGCAACAGTTCAAATTTGAGTCATTTGACAGCTTTAGCGATGAGCAGCCCGACGATGAGGAGCTGCTTGACTACATCTCCTCGTGGCAGGAACAGTGAGTGAGAAAGATCCTAGTGATCCCACTCCAGCCAAACCAAAAACACAAATCCTGTACAAATTGTAAATATGGAAAACTGTTGCCTTAGTGAAAACACAAAACACAAAACAACAACAACAACAACAAAACAAAACAAGTCCCAGATTCTATAAGTTTCCTAGCATTTAAGCAAACCAAATTTTTTTTCATAGTTTAAGCATGGAAGACAATGATTTAAAACATAGAATAACTATTTTTTTTTTCTCATAATTTTAAGTATTTGTTATAAGCATGGAAGACACTAAACTAGCTCCTAAGTATTATTATTATTATTATTGAAATGCAATAATAAAAACACAAAAATTAAAAACAATTTTAAAACGAAATTCAAACAATATCTTTTTATTGAATCAACAACAATTCTTGAATATTTCAGCTTAATTTCAGATTTCTATTCAACTTGATTATCTCTATAAATAACAGAATATAATAATGAGACGATTTATAAATTTTCTACAGTCTATTTAATAGCAAGATGAATTTGAAATGTTCGTCAGTTAAGTCTTCAAATCTTTATATTTTTTTTAACTGAATCTTGAAGGTATAAATGATCAGAAGCTGAAGATAAAATATTTAAAGGATCATACTATATCAAGAGACAACCAATTCAATTTTTTCATGTGTTTAACTCTTAAGGAACATTAATAGATTTCACCATATTATCTATAGATAAATGTTGATATTCCATACTTAGCAAAACTCATAAAATATACGCTCAACTTCAGTCAAAAATCTTTGAGAGAGTCCAAAACCTATCGAAGCCTTTCTAAACCTAGTCGATTTTTGAGTTTCTTTCTTAAGTATATGAATTACTCAAATATCTTATCCGCATGAAAAGCAATGATTTATAGCACTCTCTACCCCCTCAAGTGGCTTCAAGTACATTGAAAATTAAACCGTTTTTATAAATAGATCGAAAGGAAAAGTTTGAAAATATGTAGATCTGTAAAATATGATATTATGTGTCCAAGCGAAGATCGGGAACTAGAAAAAGTAAAAAGAAGAATTAAAGAAAATACTTTTCTACTTTGTGACTACTTCAAATGAATGAGTCACTCGGAGAGAGAGAACTTTTGGTCATTTCCGGCGCCTGGTTTCATTTTGTGAAGGGTAAATCAACCCACTCACTTAATAATAATCAACACTCGACCGGAAATAATAGTAAATATATTTTTTTAACGAGTTTCAATTTGGTATTTTGCGCATAAATTGCGCGAGCCGCGAGCCCGGCGGAAATAGAACGACACGCCTGAGAGCCCGATGCGGACCATGTCAAACAGAAAGGACGAGCGACAAGCGACGACGACCAGCTGGTTGAGGACAAACTTACTACTTAATAGAGCGGCGATAGGAGCCCACGTGTCAGGCGCACCCCAAGTCGGAACAAAGGAACAAACAAAAAAAAAAAAGCTGGACGCTTGGTAATCACAAGGCATAAAATGCATTTCCGCTCGCGGGGTAGAAGGCCTCGCGCCTCGCGACTACCCCTAACAACGCTTAGCGCACAACCCAACCACCAAAAACACTAGATCCTACCACGTAGACCCTACTACCTTATTGATGAAGCTTGTCTCTTGGTTGGGCGTGTGCCAAGACGCAAGCATTCAATTTTGGGTTGGGCTCATTAACATTGCGATTCAAGTAAAAATGTAAAATTGTGACAAGCCCACAAAAATGTTGAACAATGTATGCAAATGTGAATGCTGGACACGTGCAAAGAAACTGCTGGCTGTTAAATGATGGATAGTTGAGGGAGCGGTACATGGAGAACAAGAGGGAGATGCTGGCAAATAATATGGTAAATGGGTGTTGCCTCCGCACAGCTGACCCGCCCTGGCTGCGCGACAGGAAACACGAGAACGTAGCCAAAAAAAAAAAGCGAGAATTTACCTCAAAAAATAAAAAGACATTTAGACAGGAAGGAAGGAAGCAAGATGTGCATGGAGGCAGGACAGAGAGCAGCAGTAGGTAGACAGCAAGAGAGAGAGAATGAGAGAGAGAGAGAGATTGCAAGACAGTAGCCTCGAGGCAAAGGACAATACGAGATATGATTGTATGTCAGCTTAAGATGCGACCGGGGAGGATAAGACCAGGATGGACCCAGATTCGACTAAGCGAACGAACATGCTATACAAATGCCAGCGGATATTAAAAGAAGCTTATGTGCATTGAACTCGGACTGGACTTTGAGTGAGGCGTAGGTGTCAAAATACGGGACTAAGCCAATGTCCTTTAATAGGCTCGGCATTGAGGATATCGCCAGAGTTTTTATGCAATTTTAGCTAAGATTTCACGAGGACTCAGGACTCAAATGACAGCAATTGCAATAAATTCATTTGAGCTCACCAGCTCAATCTCTCTCTCTCTCGCTCCATCTCATTCTTTCGGTCTCGATCTCTGCGCGCAAGGTCCTCATTTTTCAGTAGGTCCTTTTGCCAGGAAGTAACTTCTTTTGTGCGCCACTTTAGATCGAGACATGTCCGCCGTTTTTTGTTGCAGGAAGTGCGTATTTGTTTTGCATCTTGTCCTGTCTGGCAGGCAGACCGCTCTTGGCTCCATATACAATGTCCTGCCATGTCCTGGCACTGAAGTACTCCTCGTTTATTTATTTTTGTAATGCGCCTTTTACTTCATATTATTGTTGTTGCTCAGAAATACGAGTCGCATGTTATTTTATCATGTCGCAATTCAAAGAAAACTGGGCGCACCCGCGTCCTTAAGGACACACGCTCCTTGCTCTCTGCACTCATCTCCTCTCCTCTCCTACCACGATGTCGCGAGGACACTTGTGTCCTGGCAGCATCTTTGCATTTGAGCAATGTGCGTGTTTAAGTGAGTTATGTGACTTTATGACGGCGTCGCCAGCGCGCATCGCTAGACAAGATTTATGAGCCATGTGTCAAAATACGAGAACGCTTGTTGCTCCTTACAACAAAAAAAACCCAAGAACTTCCATTTGAATAGTGCAGAGTATCCATCGTTTGCTCTTTAACTCTCTCTCTCTCTCTCTCCACGAGCACTCGAATCTCGAGTTGTCAAATTTCGCACTTAACCAGGCGTCAAGTGGCAGTTTTAGTTGTTGTCGGAGTTGTCCACTTTCCTAGTAGCTCATTAATAAGGCGACATCAAGTGCTACCAGCCAAAAGAAAAAAAAAAAACCATAAAGTTTTACATCTTAACTCGATTCAGTTTTAATACAATTAGAAGTTCTTCGAAAATGGTAATTTCACTTGAAGGAAGTACCAAGAATTCTCATTAAGCGTTAGAAATAATATATATATTTATTTTAAATGTTAAATATTTATTTCGAATACCGGGAGAAAATATAATTTTTAAAATATAAATACCCTTTTTTTTAAATAAATAAATGTCAATATTACCGATCTGAACTATGCCTTGGCCCATAGACTATTTTCAGTTGTGATACAATCTGAAGTTCGTCAACATTCAGCTTAAGCAAATACCAAGAATTCGCAATAATATAAATATTTTTATTTATGTATATATCCCATATCTGTAGTCTCTTGCTAAGTGCTACTTTGGAGCTACTATTTGGACTCACCTTTTCAGGTCATTTTCTACAATGGAAACTTGTACTGAAATCACAGAATGTGAGTAGATTGTCTATCAGCATGAAACAACAGCCTTTAATACCTCTTTTGACTATCTATGGCAACTCTGAGAGCCAAAGTATTTAACTGAACGCACAGCCAAAAAGGTAATCTTCGATATTGCATTTCACTTTTGGTATCGCATTTTGTTTTATTGATCCTCAACACACGCTACATTTAGCACAGTGTGAACTGTTTGTCAGTAGTTAAATGACTTTACCGATCGCAACCCTTCACAAAAGGTAGTCAGACAGAGATAGATATAGAGGGTTAGAGAGAGAGAGAGAGGGAGGGAGAGAGAAGCAATGCGGGTTTCAACTTTGACTTGATTGTTGACATGATGGAAACTAACCGCAGATATTACAAAAGCGCGCAAGGATCAATGTATACAACGACGCAGTTGCATTCACACACACACACACACACACAGATACACACACAAATATGTGCACACACGTGTCCAATTCCATGGCATGCATGCAGGTTCTCATCATGGCAAACAGGGGTCCAATAAACCATCGCAGGCAATCAATGTCAGAGCGTTTTTAGAGCACAAGCAAAAAGCCATATCGAGCATATCATCCAGGACACTATGGACTAGACAACAATGGAGCAAAATGCCAAAGGCAAAAATGAAAAGCGAAAAGCGAAAAGCAAAAATACCTTTGAAAGGAATTCACTGGAATATCCTGTGACTATTGTCTGGAGCTATCTCTCCCTCCCCCTCTCTCTCTCTGTCTCTCTCTCTCTCTCTCTCAGGCTCAATCGCATGAAAAGTGATTTCAATTTTTATATTTTCCTTTTATTTTCTGTTCATCATTTATATTTCCACGACATTCCCGTAGCGCTGCATTGAGGAAATTGTTCATTGAAGCGTGGCTCTTATTCTGGAGTCTACATTAAAGACTCCCCCGCTTCTGAGATGGCTCCCCGTTACTTTGTTGAGTTTTATTGTGTTTATTGTGCGCTGCTGCTATCAAAAGGTCAGCGCTAAGGTCAACATAGTCGAACAGCTAGTCTAGTCTGGCTTGGCTAGCTGCGCCCAGGTGAGCCAAGGCGAATTGCGACAGTTCTTCATTATGGATTCCATTTGCCTTTGCCAGACTGCGGGGCGGCTCTCAGTGTCTGGTCATTAGCATTACGCGCATAGTGAGTCCTGGCTGTCAAAGGACAATTTCAACATTCGTCACGACGATTGAGCGTGTCGAATGAATCGTTAAATTTCTCGCTGATTTCTACCTGTTTTCTTTAAGAAAAACCCTCGGGGTTTTCCGCCCGTGAAAATTTGCGAGAAGCACAAGTGCGTTTCAATTTTGTTTTTTTTTTTTTTTTTTGGCAAGTGTAACCGGAACCACTAACGTACAGAAATCCCAGAACACACATGTGTTCTTGCCCTTTTAAAGGCGCGACAATGTCACGGCCCACGGGTCATAACTGAGAGTTCAGCGAGAGATCAGCAAGGGATCTGCATTATACATGTTCATACACAGATATATATATATGTATCTGCCTCCTTGCCAAAAACACACAACAAAGGCTCGTGCTAAACCAATACTGTGTCCTAGCACATTATGAGCCAGAACTAAACTTATTCTACAAATGTAAATTGTCCATGCCTAAAGAAAATCATAGCCTTTCCGTCTGTATAAGACTATAAGAGTTGGTAAACTGCAAATTTAAAATAAATAATATAATCGGCGCAGATCAAGTTTGCTTTATTTTATCGATAACTGCCTTCGTACATGCTACAATTTCTAATCTAATGAATACAAAATATGCATATACATTTTACTGATCAACTGCATCAATTTGCATTAAGATCGGATAATAAACTCCCAGCTTATAATCGAGTATATCAAATTGATATCATTCCTCAAGCATTTTCTGTATGCACTTGCAGACCTGCTCCATTTGGGTGCAAAACTTTAAAAGGGTAATTTGTCAATCAATTTAGAATTCATTTAAGAGCTGCGTTCAGGATATATTGTAATCAAGCTCGCTCGACTTCAGCAATCTAACTTTTTTCATATAGTCCTATCTAATTTCAAAAATTACTTTGGTTTAAACATACTAAATTTACATGTTGATTATTAGTGAGGATATTTTCTAATAATGTTTCCAGATAGATTTTGTATTTACCAAATCATAAAAATAATTTCAATCATTATAAATAGAGGTAGTTTTGTAGAGTTTCGTATTGTGTTCATTTATAAGACTCGATTCCCTCAAACAAACTTCTGTTTATTTGCAATATTTGGAAACAGAAACATTCCATATAGTTTATCTTATAGATAGTACTCATTTATAATTAATCAAGTATTTCAGTTTACACATTTTGAAAGAAAACAGCTCCATTTTGTATAATTGCAAAGTATCTACGCTTGACCAGCCTAAGCGGTTTTTTTTTTAGCCATGTGAACACGGCGAGTTCTATGGCCAAAAAGCAGATTTAGTTAAAATCGCATCGAGAAATCAGAGCTAGACAAAAAAAAAAACAGAAAGCAAAAATGAGAAGAGAGAAAAGCAAAGAGCGAAATCAAAACAAAGCGGAGACAGAGGAATAACCCGCGCATGTTTTACAGTCATAGTTGAAAATTGGGATTTGTATCTGGATCGGTATCGGAGATGGAGAAGAAGGAGAAGGAGAGGGAGAGGGGCTGTGAGAGGGCCCCATGCCGGGCATCAAAGCAAAGTCACCGACCGTAACACAGAATACACAAAAATGTCAACCACAAAACTGCGGCTTCGACTTCGATCGATGGATCTGCATTCAGCGACCACAAAGACCAAAAAATCAGAAACAAAAAAAAAAACAACATACAAAAACCGATGATGAGGATAATGATGATGATGACGACGAGAGGTTGAGGTTGACAATGAGAATGATGTTGATGGCCATTCTGATTGCATTGTGAATCGGTTCGGTTCGGGGTTCCCTTTTCTATTTTTGCTCAGCGCATTGTTTTTGCGACCGCCTCCTACGATGCGATAATCGATTTATCAAAAACCAAAATACGCTTTGCCAAAATCCAAGCTAAAAAAAAAAAAAAAAAAAATGCAAACTAAAAAACCGGAAAAATGAAAGGAAAATGAAAAGTAGCCGCCTCGGGTCAAAGAAGGCGGCAAATTTTTAACGCGCATTCATGTGCATTAAGATGTGAAATTGTCACCATTGTTGCACGCATTGTGTCGCATGCAACGGCCCACATTCGGCTGCAGAAACAGCAAAATGAGCAACTCCGTCGTAGGAGTAGCTTGCAACAGTCGGCGGTCTGCGCGTTGACAGCATTAAAAGTCATGTGAATAGAATGAAAATCTTTTAAGATACATTTCGCTTACTGCCCCGAAGAATCTATTCAACAATTCTTTTGCGGCGGCGGCGGCTACTCTTTTGCCCTACTTGCCACACCCACTAGCAAAAATAAAAATAAATACAAAAAGCGGGCGGCTGCACAACGCTGCATGTTGCTGCCTCCTCCAAAAAAAACGGTTGCACGTGCAATCTATGAGATACATATATCTATGAGCAACTCTCCATATTCAATCTAATCGATCTAAGTTCTACATTTATATATAAATATATTCGTATCTGTAAGATACACTCAGTGTCAGATGTATTTCATATTTTTGTATCTAAAAGATTAGTTAAAGTTCGAAATTGTACCTTAAAAATGCGAGACACACATATATATACATATATCTACGGAATATTGACTATATTTGTATTGGTAACACGCAGTTGTATCTATGAAATACATTTGTTTCTTAAGAACATGCCGCATTGCCTTATCGCCATAGTTCACGCAGCTAAAACAAAATTGTCAATCACACCTTTAATCTAGCTTGCACTGTTGCACGTGCAACTTCGGCTGCTGCAAGTCCCTCAGCTTGGCTTAAATATATGTCTATCTAATTTAGACGTCTTGAATCACAGTCATCGTTGCAGATATCCTTCGTAGCTGTAGCCAAATGCGGGCTAATCTTATCCTCTTGTCGCCGACGCTGGTTTTTCGCTAAAAATGCATGTCTAATAAATGCAGAACAGATACGGATACAGATACAGATACAGATACATTTACAGATAGGAGAATCAATTTTGGTAACTGCAATTAAGTACAAGCAGCGGGCAGCCCCGACAACCCTGAACCGTAGCTCTCGTCTCCGATCCTCGGCACCTGATTCTGACCTGCCTCGCCTCAAATAGCGCAGCAGGCACTCAAATTTTCGATTTTTACTGGGAATTTCAGTCAAACGGCCGATTTTACCAATTGCGATTCGGCGCCCGAGTTGCGATCACTGGGAAAACGGCACACGCTTCATCATTTAGCGACGCTTTGCATAGCCAGAAGAAGTACCAGAAGAAGAGGCTGGGCAGGATGTGTGTATTTGTGTTCCTACTTTGGGCGATTAATAGTAATAGTAGTAGTAGTATTGAGGCCAATAGCGCCGGCGCATCAAAGTGTCTATTACGCGACCAAGGCGTGAACAATTATGTCCCAAACACTTGCCTCAAACATCGGTTACACCCCACAAATCTACAGAGAGAGAGGCAGAGAAATACACTTTAAATGAGAAAGAGAAAGAGAGAGAAAAATTCAGAGCAGACGCCGCCGACATCACAGCAGGTTGTCTTTTAATTGAGGAGCACACTTTTTAATTTCTTGACTGCCAAGGATTCATTCAAAACCCGAGTCTATCGGAAGTCCTTCATAGTTCTTAGGGGCGTTCTCATTGAAAAAGACGCTGGCGCTAAAAGAACACTTTGCATAGAATATGAAAATATAAATAATAATCAATATGACAGCCCATAACTTAGATACACACCAAAATACGATGTGGGCGTAACTTGGCATTTAAATACGAATTTTGGCCTTTACTTCAAAGTGCTTTTGTTGGTAGTTAGTTTATTTGCCATAGGAAAATATTCTATAGATAGCATGATATTTGCTATAGGAATTTAAAAGAAATATACACAACATTAAAAAGCAACTATTATCTTTAGAATCACTATTTATATTTTGATTGATTGATTTAAAAATGTAAATTGAATATTTTATTGAACTAATGTTAAGAAGGTACAGAAAATGGTGTTCGTTTTGAGTTGAATGAAGTCATCTTAACTTAAATATTATACATATTTGGACAAATATAATCAGAGACTTAAACTAAGTACTTAGTTAACTGTACTCTATATATATATATATATATATATATATATATACAATTAATAAAATATTTTGTAGCGCATTCTCCATGACTTAAAGCAGCTGCATCATTTTCATGTCCAACTAGCTGGCGTGTGTAGTGTTAATAGTTATTTCGGTACTTATCTCCACAACTGTATAAAAAATTAAAAAAAAAAAATCTCATTGCAAGTGCACGCAATGAAAGATAGCGAAGCGTTGAATGATTGACGCGCTTGGAGATACTCGCTCATCCATCCATCCACAAAGTATCTGAGGCAGCAGCAGCTGAGTGAGGGACAAGTGTCTCGGTTAAGTCTTTGAGTCTTTGGGTTTTCTGTTGCTCTGAGCTAAGCTAAGCTGTGAAAGAGTTCTGAGCTGCATATCGTGACGTATAATTGACAGGCAACAGGCGTTTAAATCACGAGACTCGCCAGCCTGTCATCGCCTCGAGAGCAAACAAATTTAGATATCTATGGACGTGGACAGGCTCATAAGTGGGGCTGGGGAAACGTCAGCACTTGTTTCGGGAGCAGTCGCTCTTACTGTCTCTCTACAAAGTGGATCGATCAGCCACTGTCTTGAGCGTGTTAAAAGTTGTTAAATCCAACAAAAAAAAAAAAAGAAACACTTTAAAATAATCGTAGATAGCAAAAAAAAATGTGATTGGCGTTTGAAATTACAAGCGAAGCGGAAGGAAATGTATTTTTTATTATTATTTTTTTTTAGTATAAAGAAAAATGTTTTTGGTAAACGCCTCTGAGGCAAGGAAATGCTATCAAAACGATGAGGAAAACCACAAAAATAACACACAAAATATGTGTGAGGGAGGGCGGCAGGACACGACACCTTGCACAGGATATACGTACAAATTGAGTTGCTTCCTGTGTGGATAGTTCTCGGCTTAGAATTGCACACTCATCCAACGCGCTGGCGTAGCAAATATGATTATGATAACGAATCACAAAGTGGAGAGAATTGGGAGAAATTTAAAATGGCTGAACTGCCCCTAGCACCAAAATGTGTCAAAAAAAAAAAAAAGAAAAAGAATGGGAAAAACACCAAGGCGAAAGTAGGGGCAAACGCAGAAGGCCGGGAAAATTACTCGCATTACACGTCAGGCTGTATAAAATTACCCGGCGTAATCAGAGATTTCCAACACCTTTTTCGTTTAGGTTTTTAACTAAATTAATTTTCAGCAGCTCAATGGAAAACTCGAAATGGGAAATGGCATAGTGAAAAGTGAAAGGTAAATCAGACTGGAGACGGGGCGGCATGCGCATCGAATGCGCTTAACAGCTTTGCCCGCTGTCCACCCATCATCTGATCCTGAGCCTGATCCTCATCCCGTTGCAGTGCGTAGTCATAGCTCTCCTCGTGGACATGCTTGACGCTTGGATTAGGCTGACGTAATGAGCTCTGAGCCGTGGGCCAGCACGCGCGCCTCTCCCTTGCCTTTCCTCCTTTGCCAAAGTACTTTGTGCCTCTAAGGCGGACTTTGGGTGAATGGGCGTGGCTGCAGATTGAGATACTTTTAAACATTTTAAATAGACACTTTTTCACTTTTGCCGTATGAATTCGACTGATGAAGATATCTGCAGAATACTTTGTATCGGATTATATATCTATATGCGATGTCTTCATTTGGGTAATAATGTAGTTTCCTAAACAGCACCTGAACACAAATAAAATAATAATTTCTAACAACAAAGAGTTAATATTCGGTATATAATTTGACCTACTTAAATTTTTTATTAGTTTTCTTTAAAATAATTGTAGCAAACTAAACTAATTTTGATAGCAAAGCAGTTGCTACCGATTTCTTATTAAATTTATCGTAGTTTGATAGATAATATCTAATCTATTTGATAATTTTACACATTTTTGTCTACTAACTTAACAGACTAACAAGCTGAAAACAGTAGAAGAAATACATTTTTACTTTCATTGATGATCGATAGGCTCCAAAGGCAAATTGAATGACAAACTTTAATCAAAACATTTTCACTTCACCATGTTGGTGACCTGTGCAAATTTAGCTAAAAAAAAAACTGTGTTTAGTCTCCGTAATATATTAAGTCTTGTACTGACTCAACATCGGCCACGCCACTAATGACGAACCTTTGACCGGCTTCCCTTTCTCATATCTAATTTTGTGCTATCACATTTTGTGTGAGGGGACTTAAAATGCCATTAACGGGTTCCAAGTTTTTAGATATAAAGAAAATATAATGAAGAATGCTCGACTTCGAGATACCTCAAGTCTTTGCTTGTCATAACTTGTGCATACATATATATATGTATTTATTTATGTCATAAATAAAGCCAGAGATAAAAGCATAAAAAGGGTTAAAAAGACAGAGCTAATTCGATTTGAATTTTGCTGCCAATCAAGAATATATATACATAAAATATATTTACTATAACATCAGGATACTCTTTTGATATATTCTTAATGGGTTCAGGGGGAATACGAGAAATCTTATCTATGTTTGATTTTAAGGGATTTGATTGAGTTACCTGTCTCGATAACAACACTCGCCACATATAAGTATGCATGTAACGCGTGCTCCAATCTTTAGTGAATCAAAGACGATCCAAACATGCTGAAGTCGGTTTTCGTGCTGGGCGGTCTCCTGCTGGTGCTGATCCTGATCAGTGGGAGTAGTGGGAGCAGTGTCAACAAGCTGCATCGCGTGCCCATCTACAAGCAGAAAAACTTTGTGAAAACACGCGCCAATATCCAGGCCGAGGTGACTCATGTGCGTAACAAATACAATAGCCAGCTAACATTGACAGGATCAACGAATTCAACAGCTACAACGACACCAACGAATACGACTGCAGGCATTCATGAGGAGCCGCTAAGCAACTACTTGAATTTGCAATACTATGGCCTCATCACTATTGGCACACCACCACAGAGTTTTGAGGTTATGTTTGATACGGGCTCATCGAATCTTTGGGTGCCCTCGAATAAATGCACCTCAAGCTGTAAGAATTACAATACGTTTAACCCGACCGCCTCCTCCACCAATGTGTATATTGGGACCAGTATATCCTTAGTGTATGGCAGTGGCAACATTACTGGTTATCTCTGCTCTGATATTGTCAATGTGAATGGCTTGAATATAACGAAACAGTCATTGGCACTAACCACATTTGAGGACGGCACTTTTTTGACAGCTAACTTTGATGGCATTTTCGGAATGGGCTATCAGAACCTGGCTGTTGACAACGTGGTGCCGCCGTTTTACAATATGGTTAGTCAGCAACTGGTCAGCCAACCGATCTTCTCGTTCTATTTGATGAACAACGGTTCGTCCAACATTGGCGGTGAATTGATTTTCGGTGGATCCGATCCTAGATTGTATGCTGGCGAGATGGTCTATGCGAATGTGACGAGACAGGATTACTGGCAATTCTTGATGACTAATGCCACGTTGGATGGCCACACCTTGTGCAAAAACTGTCAGGCGGTGGCCGATACGGGCACCTCATTGATTCTGGCACCAGCTGCATCCTATCTGACAATTATGGAGGTGCTTGGTGTTGGTAGCAATGGCGAAATTAATTGCTCCAAAATTCAGAATTTGCCCGTGCTTAAATTTGCGATTAACGGCACGATCTTTGGTGTTCCAGGCTACGCCTATACTATTTTTGCGGGTGCACAATGCATACTGGGTATTGAGCAAATCAATACAGATTTCTGGATTTTAGGTGATATCTTCCTTGGCCAGTATTATACAGAGTTTGATTTGCAGCAGAACCGTGTCGGATTTGCATCAATTACTGGATTACACTACACTGCGGGTGGAGGAGCTGGAAATTTGCAAAGGATGCCTGCCCTGGAAATGGGCATGTTGGTGTTGGCCTTATTATGGAAAATGTTTAATTATCTGCACTGAGGAATTTAAAGCTATTTATAAAATTTCTTATCTTTTTTTTTGTTTAAATTTAAAATTTATCATAAGTCTCAACGCTGAAACTGATAAGCAGTGAAACTATCTAAAATAAATTATTTGCTTCCTCCAACTTTTACATTGAGATTTAGGAAACGTGGCTTCGGGAAGTGTCTGTAAATATACATAAAATGTTGACGCTTGCTGCTGCCAAAATTGGTAAACATGTTAATACAATTCGATAACTTTTGTGTTTTCTGTCCGATTATAAATACGATGTCAAAGCATTTAAGCAGCGGACATGAAAGATATACTTTTAGAATTTAGCTTTTTATTGCCAAAGCAATACGATACTTATCGATATTGGGAAAATATACGAAGTAACAATGAAATGAGAAAAATTTGACATGGCTACGATATATATATCTAAAGATAGTAAAAAGGCTTTCCACAAATTTGTATGGAGTTCAAGGTATCTAAACTATATAAGACACTCAAAGGAGATAAGTTGCAGATAAATTTATATTCGATTTTAGTTCATATATAAGAGAATCTACACGTGTTCCATAAAGTAAACAAAAAAACCAATGAATATAACTATACAAAATTGACGTAAAGGCCCACTTGAAAAGCGCACAATCGAAATGGTGAAAGATATTTGGCAGATTATCTCGAAAAAGCTTTTAGCAGTGATTCGATCAGAGATAACATATAAATCTCAGAGTTTACAATATAAATTAGCCGTAGTGCCACAAATTTCTGAAGAATTTAGATTTTTGAGAGATTTTTTGGTTGATTCCGAAAATGCTTAGGATATTCTAAGAAATCTACTCATTGATTAATAAATATAACAAAAGGGTGTTTCGTGAATGGTTGACACCAAGCATAATACTACAATTGAATTTTAAAAAAAATATATATATAATAATATTTAGCATAAGATTACATTATTAGTTTTGGAAAGAAATGACATCGTTCCAGTTAATATTGCAGCACTGACATTAAGTCTTTTCCTTGGCTTATCTAATGATATTAGCATTATTATATAGACTTGGTTAGGAATATGATGACATAATGACATGATGACAAAATTGCGACTCGTGGCAATATCAAACGATCAGATTAAACTGCCTTTCAACTGTTTGAAGGAATATTCCGATTAATATAATATCAACGTATGTATCAATGGTTCAATGGCTGCGTATTTTCCCCATTCAAGTGCTACAGACAGCGTTGGTCCGTTCATAACGAAAGCCCTCTTCAAAAAAAAAATTGGGAATCATAATCACAATACAATTTTTTGCTTTTGATGTCCAGTCAAGTACAGGTGGAAGATAATGGGGCAATTGATTATTTAGCAACAGCCAAGGAGCATGAATTAACAAATTTTAAAGAATTGAAGCAGACTTCTAATCGCCACTCCCCTCCTGATAAGCGCACAATCGTTGATTAAATTATTCACATTATCAGTTTCAGTGGTTTGATTGAATGGCACGAGTACTATTTGGACGAATATTGATTGGCGATTTAGTATAAATAGCAGACTCGGCATTCATTCAGAATAAGTCGAAATCAAGGAGACACTAATTGAAAAAATATGCTGAAAATAGCCGTACTCGCTGTGGTCCTGGCCCTCGCCAGCGCCGAGCTTCATCGCGTCCCCATCCTGAAGCAGGAGAACTTCGTGAAGACCCGTGGAAATGTGAAGGCAGAGAAGGCTTATCTGCGTGCCAAGTACAATGTTCCATCCGCTCGCATCAATGCCGAGGAGCAGCTCGACAACTCGATCAACATGGCCTATTACGGTGCCATCACCATTGGCACACCTCCGCAGAGCTTCAAGGTGCTGTTCGATTCGGGATCCTCCAATCTGTGGGTGCCCTCGAGCAGTTGCTTCTTCCTCGATATTGCCTGCATGAGGCACAACCAGTACGATCATGACCAGTCGTCCACCTATGAACCCAATGGCGAGCAATTCTCCATCCAATACGGATCGGGCAGCCTCTCCGGTTTCCTGTCCACCGATACCGTTGATGTCAGCGGTCTGTCGATCCAGAGCCAGACCTTTGCCGAGGCCACCAACGAGCCGGGCACCAGCTTTAACAATGCCATGTTCGACGGTATCCTTGGCATGGCCTACCAGTCACTTTCCAATGATGATGTTGTGCCACCCTTCTACAACATGATCTCTCAGGGTCTGGTTGATGATTCTGTCTTTTCATTCTATCTTTCCCGTGACGGTACATCGACCACCGATGGTGGTGAGCTGATCTTTGGCGGCTCCGATCCAGCTATGTACACTGGCGATTTGTCCTATGTGCCCATCTCCGAGCAGGGCTACTGGCAATTTACTGCGGATAGTGCCACCATTAATGGTCAGTCCTTGGGCGAGAATTTCCAGGCTATCGCCGATACCGGCACCTCCCTCTTGGTTGTCAGCGGTGATGCCTACGATATCCTTAACAATCTGCTCAATGTTGATGAGGATGGTCTCGTCGACTGCGCCTCTGTTGACTCGATGCCTGTGCTCACCTTCACCATTGGTGGCAAGCAGTACCCCTTGGAGCCATCTCAATACATCATCAAGTCGCCCGGCGAGTGCCAGTCGGGCTTCGAGTACATGGGAACCGATTTCTGGATTTTGGGTGATATCTTCATCGGACAGTACTACACTGAGTTCGATTTGGGCAACAACCGTATTGGTTTCGCTCCAGTTGCATAAATTTCTAAATAAACGAGTTCCTTGAACGCATTGATATTAAACTTTGATAATTATTAACAATTGGATTTTGGGCAAATCTATCATAGATAATATGATATTGTAGTATTGGCTACGAATTTAGTCAATTTAAACACGTCAAACTTTGATTGGTATATTTGATTGATATATACAGTTGTGGTCAAAATAATAGCAGAGATAATACTCAAAATATTTTGTAAACATATGACTCATGATTCGAGTCGATTTTTATTACTAATATTATCGTTTTAAAGTTAAAAATATATTTTCTTAATTTCTTTTATTAAGATTTGCTGAACTTTGTTTACTTATTACTTCCTTTGTTTTTGCTGATAAATGTATATTATTTTTTAATTAATTTAAATTAACGTTTGGCATTCAATTGAATTTGTATTCTATTTTTTTCTTTTGCTTTAGGGAGTTTGCTAGATTTGTGTGGCTCTCAGTATAAAGAACCGTTCACTGGAAGACTCCGCACGGTAGTCTTTTCTTTCCCTTGGGGAAAACTACAGTACAGACAATTGCAATAGAACAATGAAAATGAAAATGAAAATGAAAATGAATTTGCGGTCGTTAGAGGGAAATCAGCTACCGCACACAACGCCTTCAAATCACGCCTCAATTGTCTGGCCCATGGGCCAGGTTAATGCAATTTGCGGTAGCAGATGCAACCCAATCAATCCAAAAAAAAAAATAAAATAAATCTCGAATCCAATGGCATTGGCAATTGGTGAATCTTATCGCTGGAATGCATCTCGAATCGTGTTGGCGAATGACAATTGAAATAGCCAAGTCGAAAAGAAGAGAACTCAATTCAACAATAACAATTGACGAACGCCCACCAAAACTGACATTGTCCGAGAAAATTGAACCCTGCTCCTTAATAATAGAGATGTATGCGAACAAAATAAAAACTATATATATATATATATACATATATCGCAACAGAGATGTCACGCATATAAAAACGCGCCTTCGGTGACAAAAAAAAAAAAAAGAAGAAAAACAATGAAATGAGAATGGAATTGAGGACCACCTAGCGTTGAGAGGAGAGCAGAGGAGAGGAGAACGTGTTTAGTTGTTGGCCCGCTTTTCTTTTGGCCAGTTTTATGACCTTTTTGTTTTTGCGCGCACACGCACACACACACACACACACACTCAGTCGGAGGTTTTGGTTTTGGCAATGCGGTCAAAACATTGTCTATGAGAACAATGCTGGTATCAACTAAATGTATATGTTTCTATATATAGAGGCACAACTCTAAATGGGACCGCACAACGTGCGGCAGCAGCAGCAGCAGCAGCAGCATCACAAATACCTTGAAATGAGCAAAAATACAAAACAAATGTGTGTTTTGGGTTCTTAACTGTTATTAGCATGCTGCGCTGCGCACAGGAGAGCCTCGATGCAATGGACAAAAAAAAAAAAAAAATGGGACAAAGCTAAGCAGTTTCTAATTGTCGCAGCAAAACAATATTGAAATCCGCATGTATCTATATCCAAATATAATGGCTGTTGCTCATTTGAGGCTTCGTTTTGTTTATCCCGACTCGACTCTGACCAAAATATTTAGACACAATTAGCGCAAATGGCACGAGAGACAGGGCAGAGACAGAGCAAATATGTTTGACCAGCTGGTCACAGTTTTTGCACCCAAACCAACCACCTGGCCAGACATATTTGATTTCTCTACTGGGACTTGTTGCGGTCAGTCAGCGTACCAGCATCTAGGATAGGATATCCTCCGTGCCACAAACCAAAACACGCGCCAGACACAAGCCGCGTGTACTTGCAGCTTGTATGCTGGTATCTGTCGATGTCGAGATATGGTTAGTTCCTGGTAATGGGACACAGACACACTTCCTGCTCATCATTTGTCATCTTCTTAGCTTCTACTGGGAATAACACAAAACTCATACTCAACTCTTCCGTTTTCATTTGAAATTATTTTGATATTTTGTGGCCACTTCTGTTCCGCCCTCAATCTAGTCATAACAAACAAGGATACACAAATCTCAACCCTTTTTTGTTGTTGTTGTCGTCCCTTTCGGCAGAACTGGGCATACCACAGAAATATATTTATATATATATATATATATAATCTCCTGTTTGTCGGGGCTGTAACCACTTAAGTGGATTTGCATTGTATTTCTCTCTCATAAAGCAAAAAAGAGGAAACAAAAATAAAAGACACACACAACTCAAATTCCAATACCCAAATCCCTAAGTCCAAAACTCGATTGGCCTGTCGCTAAAGTTAAAGGCCAAGTTCAACTGTCGTCCCAATAAAAATGTACGCCTAATTTTGTTTGGCTGCTTCCGCGCATGCGCAGACGATACTCCCTCCCCCACAACCCCTCTGTCTTATCCACATTTCCCTGCTGATCCTCCTCCTTCACCTCCTCTTCGCCCTCTCCAACTCCTACTGTTGGGCTGCGTTCCATTTGCCTCGTTAGCTGTGCGATTGGCGATTTCATTTTTGATTTGTGTCGGCATATTTTGCATACAACTCTGGAATGGGTGCAGCAAGTGGCTAATGCGAGGGTCGTTAAAACACTTTCAAGTGGCTCAATCCTTTCATACATGTCTAATACCTATAACTATACATATCTCATATTCTATATCATTTACAAATAGTAGTTCGATTAGAAGAGACAAAACTCTTATTAAAATTTTCATTTGTCGAAGCCTATAGAAATTTCCGTATATCCATCTGTATTTCTCAATGCACAGAAGAAGTTGCCCAAAAATTAAGATTTGTTCTATTTTATACAACTAAACTGTGAATGACACTCTGCTTACTCTCACTTCTTAAAGTTATCTGTAATCGCTTAATTTTGTAAACTTTTATTAATTAAAATTAATACTCTCGAGTAAAGCCTATGAAACTGTCTTATTACTGCTGCTATACACAAAAAAAAAAAGGAAACTAAAACTAGATCTTTGCGTGAACTCTTAGCTCTGTCTAAAATGATTCATTTAATTCCATGCACTTTACTCAATTATAGATCGGTCGAGCGGATTCGAGAATACTCTGCTCCTTCGAGCTACTTTAGCTAAACGACTCGCAGGCACCTCGTCCGCAGCTCGTCTCCAGCCTCAAAAGTCGCCGCAGCGGGCCAATCAGTTGCCGCAAAGGTGGCACAAGAAAATTATTTAACAATCAATTTCTTGCAGCGGCATTTTGCCATCTAATTATAATCGAGAGCAAGCGGACCATCCAGCAAAATCAAACGAAATGAGCCGACGACGAGCTGCAACTAACTAAAACTAAAATTGAATTGAATGGGAAATAGAAATGTAAAAGAAAACGGATAACTGAAAACTGAAAAAATGAGACAATTTTTTTTTTTGTTTTTCGACCTACACATGAATAAAATTTCGAGTTGTGCTCTAATTAAAATTGAAATTAAGTGTTCGGCATGCGAGAGAGCAAAATGTAGGTCCTTTCACACAGGGCCAAGGGTCGCTTCTCTGGTCTCTGGTGCCTGTTCCCTGTCCCCTGTTAACTCATGACTGCCGAAGACAGCAGTAATAAATTTTGGTATCTAGGCACGCGGTTCCTTCATTAGGGTGGTCCCTCACTCCGATCTCATCTTTGCTTGGCACGTTCGTTCCATAGTTTTGATTGTCGAGCAATATTACAATAAAAAACGCATTTTTATACTCTACACCCTATGAAATAATTTCAGTTGGGTATGCTTAACTTATTTTACATACAGTATAAACAATTTCGTATTTTTTAATCATCAGCAGTCATCCCAAAGTCAAATTGAGAGACCAATAAATCGATTGCCTATGCATACAAAATAAATCAAATAAATATTAAATTAGGCATTAGAAATTTTACTTAGCACTGTGCTTTCAGCAAATGCATCTAAGAGTTATGAAAACAGTAATATTGTTATAACTCTTCACTTTGATCATCAGTGAAATTTTCTCTCTGTGTAAGATCTGTTTAGCCATTTCTCAACCATGCTTTACATATTTATAGAAGCGTAACTATCAGTCTCTGCTCTCAATAACATATATATATAATTTTTATTTTATTTATTTTTTTCATTTTATATATATTTGTTTTTTGCTGAATTTTTTTTTTTTGTTTTTTTTATTTTTTTTTGTGTTCAAGTTGATCTTCTTTTGGGCTTGGTGCACTCATTTCATGCCAAACAAAAAAAATGCATCACGCACACTAATCCCGCGCTGGCGCAGCCCACACACGTCTCGGCTCGTCCAGTGCAAAGGATTAGCATGCTATAAGGAATGCCTTTCGATTTAAAAATTGGAACGTATTATTATTGCCATGTCGAATCGCCACACAATGGCGACACAATGGCCAAGTGTGAGGGCCACGAATCGCAGCCAAAGAAGTTGAGCCTAGAGGGTAAATGGTAAGGGTAAGGGTAAGGGTAAGGGTAAATGCGAAGGGTGTCCAAGGCCGGACAGAACAACAATCGAATAACAATCAAGCAATGCGCCACATTTGCCATTCAAATGCAATTGCGCGTGATAATCGATTCAGTCAGCGAGCGAGTTTTCAACTAAAAAACAAAAACATATAAGAAAGAATACTTGAAAGAAAACTAATTTCATGGCTGCTTAGTAATCAAAAAAAAAAAAAAATAAATAAAAATAATAAAAATAATAAAAATAATAAGAAGAAGAAGGAGGACTACACACTGAAAAGGAGAGAGGCGACTATTCCGCTCATATTATTATTACAGCTGCGATTAATTAAGCAAACAAATCGGGCAGCCATGTCTTGATACGGCGAGGCACAACTATTAAATACGGTAGCTGTAAAAATAAATAGCCCCAAGGGGCAAACCGAAACCGAAACCGAAACTGATACTGAACTGAACTGAACTGAGCTCGATCGCATTCGCATTCGCATTCGCATTCGTGCTTTTGGCCTAATTAATTGCCAATCATAAAGGCGAGTGCAATACGCTCGTAAAGCGAATCAGTTTTAAATGGCCCAACTGCAAGTCCAATTATTCAAGTTTGCGCCTTAAGTGATGATCGAACCGTGGCGAGAACTGTGAACTTGTATTGGGTATCGATATGGCTCTGAAACTGGACACTGGAACATCGGCAACTGAAGTTGCATTTTATGGCAAATGTGTGTGTCTCGCAATTAATTAAATTAAGTTTTCAGCGAAATGCCAAAGGCGTGAAGCAACAAACAAACAATGCTTTATAAAAAAACAGTCACACACAGTCACCGAAGTCTTAAATACACTTTTCATAAATTTTTACTTTACATATTCACTTTTGATCATTTTTTACTTTACATATTCATTTGTACTTCAAATAGTCACTTGTGATTCTACAACTGAAGAGTATCGCAATTGGCTCAAATCTATAAATCGATTATTAAATAGTATATCGCTGTAGATTTATATATGTTTGAAGCAATCAATATGTCAAGCAAAAGAACCCAAAATTATTATACATATTTTAGTTGTGAATATGCAAGTTTTTTTAACCAGCTCGTAAGTAGTTCAAAAACATTACTTAAAATTTAATTTGGCTATAATATTTGCTTAACATATATTACAGAAAATAATGCTGTAATTTGTTGTCAAACTTGTTGACATAGTGCAGCACTCTGTAATTGGGATAGTGTATTTTTGTACAACACAGGAAATCGGGCCGCTGCTGATCTCCTCAACGTTAACAACAAACAGCGATAACATTTTTAATTGCGCTGATCTCTGCTGATCTGCATTGATCTGTTCTGAGATCTGGCGAACTGAGCGCAATCTGTTTGCCACTTTTGTTAATGTCTTTTGGCAGCAGCAACTTCAGCAACTTCAGTCAGCATTCAACAGCGAGGAGAGCAGGCTATCAATTAGCATCGTGTTAAAGAGGCTCTAATAAAGTTGCACTCCTCTCACCTGTCTTGTCAGCTTCATCGATCTGTTTCTGGCACTGTTATTTATCTCTTAATATATCTTACATCAACATATGGGCCTCAGTTCTGATAATAAAGTCAACTTGCCACTTCGCTAATCTTAACTTTTCTTTCGCGCTCTCAATCCCCCTCAGCTCTCCGCTCGCCCATAAGAGTGCGGCAACATAAGAAATCGATTTAAGCCCAATCCAAGTTAACTCTTCCTCTGTCCTCTATCATTGGCCCCCATCTGCCAGTTACATGGAAGCTTATCAGCTCGCAATGCCTGCTTATATTTGAGCTTGTGCTTAAGTCAACCAGATAGCAGCAGATGCAGCCAAAAGATAATATTCTCCAATGTTTCATAGAATATGCGGGATCGTAGTTCGCTCAATTATCTTACATATGCGATCAAACAGATCCCTTTAATCACTTTGTAAGCCCTACCAAAAGTTGCACATTTTATCTACATAAATATTTAATATATATCAAAGTAGACAAAAAGATTGATCCAACAAATGATGTAAAGCAAATTTTAAATATGTGGCAAAATTGTTATGTTTATCATATATAAAAATAATGTTTTAGATTTGGTATCTTAAAAAGCAGACAATAAACAAACGCGAATAATATAAAACTACATTTTACAGCTATGGTTCAATATATAATTCACAAATTTCTATTTGCAAAATCTGCATATATAGCGACTTATTTGGGTCTGCGCAACTTAACCTTACATATGAGTTGTATACAGCTAAAAATATAAATATTTTTGCTACCTGCTTCCATTGTCAAAAATCAAAGTCCCTCGAGCATAGCACGTGCAAAATCCTTAGAGAGTCAGAGAAAAAGATAAAGAGAAAGAGAGACACAGAGAGAAATCGCTGTCTCGTGTCGATTTTCTTAAGATACTCGTCGTGTGTTACATGAATTTTTGCATAAGCATTAAGACACATTAGTCCACACATGAGGAACAGTGAGTGGACTTGGTTTAGGGCACTTCATTAAAATGCATTTTTGAGCTACCTGAAGCGCATACCAAATATGCAAAACAACAATACAAAAACTCATAGTCTCGTCGATATGATGGATGGATAGATGGATCATGGCTGAGATGGCGAGATTCGTAGATGCTGTGATGACTCAATCATTGTCCATACATGAATATAACAACACACAGGATATGTTGTGCAAAACGTGCGATTGCGATTGCGATTATGTTAGAAGATGCAACAGGAACTTTGGACATGGACACAAATGTTTAGATCATCTAAGGATCAGGCACACACGTGTGCGCTAATTACTGGGAAGAGAATTTATGCACAAAGATCGTAAAGATCAATTCGATGATGGTAATGATGATTAAATGAGTGTTGCAATGTTTGCTGGCTTCTTATGCAGGTAACGGTAAAAAAAAGTAAGTAAATGTATACAAATCGCTGTAAATATATGCATATAAGAATATAATAATATGCAAGCGCATAAATGCTGAAGAGCAATCAAAAATCAATTCATAATCATTTGCAAGGTGCAGACAATGTCAAAAGACATACGACTACTGAGAAGATCGGGGCTGAGACCAGGGACAGCAAGATGCCAACCCATTCCGTCTGCCACAAAGACGACCAATGGGCAATTCAATCAAATTTGTTATAAAACTGTGAAAGTCTGCGACAGCGATCGGAAACAGGACTCAAAGTCACAACAACAACAACAACAATAATATAAGACAAAAAGCAGGGAGACTAAAGAGATTTGCATGCGAGCAGGTTCGACTACAGAGTCTACATTATGCAAAGCGTTGATCGTTTTGCATACAAACCTCGAAGAGACATAAGATTACAACAACAACAACAACATCGAACAACGATCCATGCATCAATATCATCAATACTCGTACAACCAAACAATATCAATGTCTGGCGATCAGCCGACTGAACGACAAAGAGTCGCTTCGACTGTCTGTCTGGCCGTCTGCCCGTCTGGCTATCTGTCTTTTTGGCCAACTCACGCACTGATCGACAGCAAGACACAATTCAATCATTTCAGTTTTTGGTACGTAGGACGCTCTGCCTGATCTTTAGCGCTAGATTAAACGATCAGCGGAGACAGGCAGCTCCAATCGCGAGCTCCACAAACTTGCTGGTAGTTGTTGGTTGTTGTACTTGTTTTTTTTTGTTGCTTGTTGCTTGTTGCTGCTGCTTCTTCTTGTTGTTGTTGTTGTTGCTGTTGCTGTTGATGTTGCTGTTGATGTTGCCGTTGATGTTGCTGTTGTTATTGCAGCTACCTACAATGTGTGTAGGTCGTCGATGTTGATCGCCTGTTGCCTTGTTTTGCCTGAGAGATGGTGAATCTCTGTTGGATGATCGCCGGATCGTTCGACCCCCGTCCCAGCAAATTATTTCACTTGCGCCAATCGCTACGCGGTGGTCTCCAAGTACAACTTGATTTCTGTTTCCTTTGCTGCAATGGCAGTTTGATTTGTTTAAATTTAATTATGCATCAATATCAACGATTGCCGATCATTTCACCAACCTCGAATCCTCTCATTGCGTAGGTAGAAGTCCAAAAAACGACAACAACAACATATATATATATAAATAAGTAAAACAAAGAGAAAACAACAACACCCGAAGACACACACAGGTGAAGGTTGAAGTTATGATGGTTGCTGATGATTCCAAATGCACGAGTACAATCACAATTTCTCGATCTGTTCTCAGGACCTTTGATTTGATTATCAACATTCGTTGACGTTTCGCTGAGATGCCGAGATCGTCACAAAACCGCCAAATGATGATCGATGCCAGTGCAGCCAGGTTTATTCGATTATTTTGTATTTTTTGTGGTTGGCAGCAGCAACATATTTACATTTTGTACTTTGCCATTCATTTTTTTTTTTTTGGGCTATGGTATAAAGCGATCAATCAAAAATGCAAACAGATCACAAAAATGAACATGAGCAGAGAAAATTCTGTACAACAATTCAGAGAAGTTCACTTTTGTGACAGCAGACAAAATAGTTTATGATCGTTCCTTGATAAACTACATACAACCTATGTATATATATATATTGTATAGTACTCGGGTAGGATATGCATGATGCATGCTGATGATGATCCTTGCAAAACTGTCACTTAGATGATGAACAGTTTGTTAGAATTTGAATTGTGCGGGGCGCATCGTAAATTGTCGCTGCTTTAGCATCACAGAACCCAAAAAAAAAGATCGCTTGTGATTTTGACTTTTAGCTTGGATATACTTTTTGACCTTTGCATTTTGTACATTTAGGTCGAATATTGGAAATATATGTAAAAACAAAAAGGTATAGGAAAAAAACACAAAAATCATGGAATAATATTTAATTTTCATATAAACAAACCAGATATAGATTAAACAGCAATGATTGATAAATTATAAAAAAAAAAATAGTCTGATTATAAAGTAAGTTTGTAAACAATACTTTGTTGAGATAATGTGCAGAATTTAGTTGATTTCAAGTACAAAGATAGTTTTTAAATTAAACTGTTAGTCTTCAGGTATAATCAATAAAATTCTAATAGGATCTTCTGATCAGAAGAATTCATAATTTACCCCAGGCAGTGACACGGTTTCAGATCGTATCAGTGTGGTATTTCCGTGTTTTAAATCCACAGCAATGTAAATCACTTGGTTATGCAAATATATAAAGTGAGCTATAGATAGAAGAATTATAAAACTGGCATACGATAAGTGTGTGTTAATGCCAACATATAGTATTAATGTATATTCAGATAGCTATATATGTAAATGGATAGATAATCACACCTACACACCGTACACACACACACAGCACACACACAACAAATTCACTTGAACAAACCAATAACAACAAGTCAAAAAACAGAGATACAAATTGATAAAGATCCCGAAGAGGGGTTAGGTGAGGTGTTTTTATTAAACGATCGTTTATTTAAGAAAGATTTTGGCGCGCGTTGTATTTTTTCCTCTTTTTTTTATATGTACACAAATATTTTGAACGATTTTTAACTGATATCGCCAAATGACCCAAGTCGCTGAGAGCTGCCTTGTTTTCAGGGGAATTGTTTACACACAAATTTGTCGTTCTGTTCCCGTCGATCGTCGTCGTCGTCGTCGTCGTCGTCGGTGTCTTTGTTATGCAAATATCAAATATCGCCATTGCAACGAGTTCGACAATCCGAGTTGAGTTTCAGTTGGGACTGGAACTGGGACGGGGACTGGAGAGAATCATTCAACTGCCTGGGCGACATTTGCGTGGGTGTTGTGTGTGAACTTGCATAACTGTGTCAGGCGTCGGACGTCGGACGTCGGGCGTCATCTGTCCGTCGTCCGACGTCCGACGTAATTCGTCGCGTGCTGTGACAACAAACCAATCAAGCAATCAAATCACCTATCAACAAGGCAGCCAGGCAACCAGGCAACCACTCAACAACTCAACCACTCAGTAAACATTTGCCGAGTGTGTCAAACGCGCGTCGATCAATAAGCAAACGGCAAATTTAAATCAATAGTTAAGTAAAAAAAAAAAAAAAAAAAAAAAAACAAATGTGGAACCTATTCAGATAAGCTGATCAACTTCACAGTTCGGCTCACGTACATATGAACTTATGATCAAAATTGATTTTATATACATATATTTTTTTTTGTAATTTAAGAAATAAATTCGTTAAGATTATTAATACTTCGTCATAACCTACTTATCTTTTATTATGGCAAAAATATATATATGTACCTCTATTAAAATTGGAAGAGCTAAATATTTGTAAAACTCAAAAATTATTGCTTGTTGGATTACTGAATAATATTCCTAATATAAGGAATAGATCCCAACGAAAATAAATGATATAATTTCTGTACTTTTAAAATTAATGTCAACAATGCATACATATAAAATACATAACGATGAAATTTTGAAATCTTATTTCCAATTTAATAGGGCTCGCTTCAAGAAAATAACTAAAGTCAAGAGGCCTTTTGGTGCCAAAAATAGGAGATTTTTAGGAGCATACCCCGAAATACTTCTCTTACTGTTGTCCGCCCGCCCACAACAAGAATAAGAATAAGAACAACAACTGCGGCAAGCTTGGCACGTCATTATCATTAGGACATTGCAGTCATATATCACACAGAGCCAGAGCCAGGGCCAGAGCGAGCGACAGACAGAAAGACAGACACTCGACTGAGACTGGCCGTCAAAGCATCCAGAGTCTTGGTCTTGATATATGGCTCACCCGCACCTAAATTATGGCTCAAACTGTGCAAATAGCCGCCAGCAGCTTCAGGCTATAGACAAGACAATTGCAATATGCATTTGGGTTTAGCATGGAGCAGAATGGAGATGGTTGGATGAAAGCACGGATATTGCAGACCAACTCCTACCCAGAAGGTGTTTAGATGCAAACGCTTCCAGTCTTCTGAACATGGTAGATCGATCAATTGAACGATCCGTTGCCATCGATTCATACACTCCAAAGTCCGCAACTTAATCTATATCGGTTAAAATCTAAAATACAGCTTGTGATCGTAATTGAAATGATGATAGGCACAGTGGAACACAGTCGCGGGTCCTATAAGAAATCATTAACTTATCAGTTACTTAATCGATCGATCGATGATCCTTATCAGATAGCAATTCAAAGCTCATTCGATCGAATCAAGCCCTGTGGCAGATCAATTAAAACTCTGATTTTGATCAGTATAGCTATAATTTCTGTCTCCTCTCGAGCTCTGCAAAAATAGATCAATTGCGATCAATGCGAATCTTGCTAGGGATTAATTTTATAATTAGTCTGACAAAGTACCGAATTAAGAATCTCAATCAGCTCACTTCACATTTTATAAATGATCCTCATCAATTTGACGACTTTGCAGTTTTTTGCACATGCAGTGAAGTGTGTGTGTCTGCTATTAATTCCGGTTCACTGAGACTTTAGTTGGGAAAGCATGCAAAAAATATTTGTATATTATTACGCTTTAATTAAGCTTTAATTTCCATAAAAAAATTTAAAGTTTCTTTAAGCAAACCTACACATAATCAATGCAAAACACAAAAGCTAAAAATATTTGGTTGTCTCTGGAATAATGCGAAAAGAATTAGCTGAGCTTAATTGCGTGTGTGTGTGTGTGTTTTTTTTGTTTGTATGTGTGATTGAGTGGCTGTGTGTGTCAAAACTATGTAAGTTGGATGCAAGATGCAATCTGCACACCATATATGATATTCATTATAGTTGCATTATTGGTTTAAGCGCGCTTTGTGGTAAGCCCAACACGCCCACTGTGCTGCCCTTAAGTCACGAGAGAGAGAGAGTGAGGGAGAGGGAGCGGTTGCGATTGAGATTGACTGGCTGACTGACTGACTGACTGACTGAATAACTGACTAACTGACAGACACACAGCGTGTCGTCGCCTGAAGCTAAGTAGTATAACACAACCAGTGGAAGTTCTTTGGCTACCAAAGGAAGCAGAGAACAGTCTATCATCAGGGCTTGTGGGGCATGGGGCATGGGGCATGGGGCATGGGGCATGTGGCATCGGGCATTCGGCATGCTGCGATGCAGCGGCGACATCAACCGTCGCATTGCTTCACGGGAGAGGGAGACAGATAGAGAGAGAGAGAGGGAGATAGAGAGAGGGAGAAAGAGATCAGCTAGCCAGGCAACCCGGCAAACGGCAGTCAAAACTCTGTCAGACAGTTTGTAAACAGTTTTTAAAGTCGAGCACATCACAGCCATCTCGATAAAGATGCGCTTTTTGCTTGGAGCCTAAAACGCGTCGACTTAGATCAAGCAGCACATCAGACAAGACAGCAAGTTGAGCCAGATGAGCAGGGGGGGCAGTGGCAGTGGCAGTGGCATTGGCAGGGGGGGCACAGAATATGCGTTGGCTCCACTTCAAAAACTGTGTCCAACATTTGCGCCATTATAACTTTATCGCTTTTGGACAGATTGTTGACCATGACGAGCAGCAGCAGGCCTATGTCTACATCTTTTCCTTTTGTGCCCCAGCAAGTGAGTGATGTACCTGCTGCCTGCTGCCTGCTGCCTGCTGCCTGGAGATGATCATGAAGGCTTAATAGCATTAGTTGAGCTGCTCTTACTGTTGACCAGTCAAATAACTGAACTGACTGGCAAGCGCGACTGGCGGGGGGTGGGGTAAACACACACACACACACTCAACGGGGGCACTGTCAATAAAGTTTGTTTAGTATACCCTGTAAACAACAATTCAGATATTGAACTATAGCCAATTAAGTGAAGAAGTCAAGCTTCCTCAACTTAAGATTGACAATCTGAAATAAAGTATATATTTCTTAAAACATTTTTCAACTGATTCAATATAGAAATAAATTAGAAATTTTCCATACCCATAACTATTGTATTTCTATGAAGAATATATACATCATTTAAGGTTTTTCGACAGTCTATATTATATTTAAAATATGAATTATTCACATACCTTTTAATCAGATAATACTTACAGTAATTTATACCGAGTCGAGGGTATCTTCTATAGCTATTCTTTGTTAATTATTGTTGTTGTGGCAATTCTTCGTGTTTCCGTTTTTGTCAGTTTTTCATCAACAATTTTTAATCTTTGTGAGCTTCTTGTAATTGATGCTGCTGCTGTGCAGATTATTAACTTGGCTCATTGGCTGCACATTTGGCTTTTGCAGCAGCTCTTTAAAAATCCATTTAAGCTTACAAGCTTGTTAAGCTTGCCCCAAATCTGTGGGGCACCACATCTGTGGCAAGAGAGCGAATGAGTATGTGAATGAATGGACAGGAGACCCCATTCCAGGGGGCCGCAGTCGGAGTCGCAACCAAAAGCCGTTTAATGCAATTTCACGTTCGGCTTTTTATCGCCGCCTAAGTAGCCACTAAACGGCAGCTCTTTAATCTCAACGACCCGGCGCGTAGAGCTTCCAGTCTCCAACGGCTACCAAACAGCTCCCAGTTCTCTTACTCAGTCACAGAGCACTCTGCACTCAAAAAAAAAAAGTATGTGTACACATATGAAAATCCAACAAAGATAAATTAAAATTTCAGAATTCTAGCTGTCATTTTTGAAATGACGTTTAATACTTCGCATAAGATTTTAAATAATTATCTCTTAACTTATTTGTGTATCATTATTTAAAATTAATAAATATTGAATAAATATTATTTCATTCTAAAAATCCTAAATCTAACACATTTAAGATTATTAATAATTATTATGATTTCATTTGGACTGCGTTCTTCAAGTTTTAGGTAAAAAATGTCTCTTCTTGAATTGAGTGCAATATATTTCTCTCAGTGCATGAAATAATAAAGAAAGGATAATTTTTGGTGGGCGATACTTGGGCGCTGGCCACTTTCTTTCCAAAACAAAGCCAAAAAAAAAATTAAACAAAAAAGTGGGCATGTCCCCAGTCACGGTGCGCCTTCCTTGTTAAGCGCTAAGCACAAAACTGGTCCACTTTTTGCCAGTGATGTGGTGCAGTGGTGCACCGGTGCGTGCCGCCAATCGATCGTGCCCACAACCTGATGCTGGTGCTGCTGCTGCTGTTGCACTTCGCGTTTAACAAGGTGAGATTCCTGATTCCATTGAGCTTTATTTTTAGGTTTTACGCTAAATTAAACCATAGCCTCGAACCTGGCAATCACTCCAAAGATCTCTCAGACAGCGGCATCAGCTCCTCCTCGATATCCGCCACCCCAACCACAACCCTCCCGCTTTGGTGATTACGAATTAAATGCATCAGGTGTATATCGCTGCGAAGTCAAAATCTGATTAAGAATATTTCAATTAGCCGAATTGCCTTTTAGCCACTCTTAACGCATCTTTCTTCTGGCCAAACAGCTACTTTCATTATGTGCGGAAGAAAGAAAGTTTCAATCTTTAATGAAAAATTGATCTCGCAATGAGCTTTTCGCATAATTTTTGATTGATTCCCAATGCATATTTTTGCATGCTAATTGAGTAACTTGAGGGATTATCTGTACCCATAAATTGATAAGTGTGTAATTTATGTCAGTTTTTGCATTTAAATTACAAATTTAATTTTATCGTTAGTATGAATCTAATGATTAATCCATTCGAATCGATATTATCTAATCTTGAAAATAATGGCAATTTTTAGTCCATTTTTAACTTGTCTTCAATGAAATCAAATGTAACATCTAAAATAAAAACAACAGAAATTAAAGTCAGTGAGTAAACGCAAAAATTTGTGGAAGAATGAATGTATGTGAAATCATAGATGTCTCTTTTCACATGGTATAGAAAAGGCTTAGTCAAAAAAGACAATCATTTTCACCAACTATTTCCATATTGAATTGCTTTTAATTTTATGCATAACTGATAAGGAAGCAAACTGAATCCGTATAATACTTATAAACTAGATCTACATAAGAGTCTTACATAGAGCAGAGCCCACACAATATTAAATATTAAGATATCCGACAATTTTATACAAGAACATGCAACAATTTTCATAATATTTGTATGAAATTTATAATTTTATTTTCTTAAATGATTTTTATTATTATTATTATTATACATCATATTCCAATACTGTCAACGCAATATTTTATAGATTTAATTAGTATTTCAAAGGTGTTTAACTTATTCAACTTTCCCTAAAATTGTTAAATTTCTTTTTGATAATCTGTTTATGTCCTGAGGCAAGGCTTCTGAGTGCGCTACTGTTGCTACAGATGCACATATATAATGTACATATATAATCAACCTGATCTCATCATAATCATTATCAACATGTTGACTTGGCCAAATGATGACCAAATTATGCCATAAATGCCAAGGCGAAATAAAAGTGCCAGAAAGCGAACAGAAACTTAAACAAAATTATGAATCGTTTCTTCCAACGCGCTTCGAGGTTAACTCGAAACTCGAAGTAAATAAAAGTCTCGTAATATAATCGTAGTTATAATCGTCACCGTCATCGTAATTGAGCAGTGATCTCTCAACTATATCATAATCCAAGCGTATGGCAATCAAGCCATCAGCATCGAAAAATAAGAGAAAAAAAAAGCTGAAGGAAAAAAACACTTTCATTAAACTAAATTTTTATTGTGGCACCACTGGGGAATATAACAACTGGAAGCTCTTTGGATTCCCAGAGTCGATTTTAGTTTCGAGTTTAAATTTGAGTTTGAGTTCGAGAGATCGCGTTATATGCATTTATGGCGGTCAACTAAAAAAGATTGACCCAGTTTCTTATTCGAGACAACATTCAAGACAAAATTGCTACAAATTACACATTTTTCGCGGCGCAAAAGTGTGCCGCATGCCGCACGCGTAGGGCATGGAGCAAGAGGCATACACGGAGAGACACGGGGACACACACTTTTACCCATTGCAATTAAGCTGCAGCAGTGCGATGGAACAGATTAAAGTAAATAATATCAATAATAATTCCAGCAGCACCAAACGAAAAATATGATGAAGAAGAAGCAACAGGAACAGCAGCAGCAACAATTCATAAACTGTAATCAGTTGTTCGAAACGATGCAAAAACAACAACAACAAGAAAAAACATGTAATAAAACATGTTATCGGTTATCGGAGATGTGGTGCTGTTTCGGGAAAGCTCTCTCGCTTCCCAGAGACCAATTCGAGTCGCTCGCTTATCGCAGTTATCCTTTTGATTTATCTCACACTTGCACGCCGCACTAATTGCATTCATAATAAACAATTTCACAATTATTACAGCAGCCCAACAACCCAACAAAACCCAGCAACCATCCAAGCAGCCAGCCACACACTTATCGATTGCCCCTTATCAGATCTGACGTGCTTCCCATTAGCTTCTTTTTTTTTAGCAAACACAAATGGTTAAAAAAAATACATATATATATATATGTATATATATATATATGATATATATCATGAAGTTGTGGCACGTTCGTGATATAAACTTCTAGTTGAAGATAATGAATAGCAACGAGATTAAATTGATTTAATAAATTAATTTCCGTTTTAGTAGCACTTCAGCTATATATCGTATATTGTTGATTAAATGATCAAAATGTACAATATTTGATAGACTCTAATATAGAGTATTTCGGTGTCGGGTTCGTTAGACTAGAATGCTTTCTCACATCGTCTTTATTTTTGTTGCCATCGTAGGCCAAATGAAAATTGTGCCAGAGTCGCCACTTTTGACTTTTATCTGCGCACTCAGAACTGCGAAAATTTACAACACAGCGAGAGCAAATACAACAACAACAACAACAAGTTGGCATCTTTATCAAAGAGTTAGCATCTGGCAACGCAGACATACGAAGACATACGATCTTTGGGCATTTTCGGCTCTGGATTGGATGGATGTACAAACATACCCAAGTTTATGCCAAGACTTTTGTCGAATAGTTGCAAACTTATTTACATTTAATTTGCATTTTTGAAAGGAATCGACTCGGCAGACAGAGAGACAGAGAAAGAGAGTGAGACAGAGAGAGAGAGAGAGAGAGAGTAGTAAATAAATGGAGAGCAAGAGGGAGAGAGAGTTAAGGGATTGACATATTTAGCTGCCAATAAGCGAATATATTGAGGACAAGGCATTCATCGTCATCAGAACGCTAACAAAAAATTCACCAAGTGCGGCATGAATAATCTGGTACATACACCAATTCAAAAATGTTAGTACACGACATTTTGAGAGAATATTAAATATTCTTGATTAGCATTACTAGCTGAGACGATATGCTAACTGACCAATTTACAGCAATTAATTTTGTATGTAATATATTAATTTTTATAAAAAAAATTGTTTTATTCAAAATTATATTGATAGCGCATTTAATATATTTATTTTAAGAAATACTACACTATTTCAAATGGACAATTTAAAATAATAATTCCATATTTTGTATTTAATATATTTACTTTATTCTTACGTCATTAAACTCAATTAAATATAATAATTAAAAATAAGATACAGCACATTTAATACGAACATTTTATCTGTTGTGTGTATTTAATCGCCAAGGACTCCTCTTACTATGCAAAAACGCACAATTTGCAGATGGACCAAGCGACAAAGCCGTTATCAAAGATGTTTTCATTTGTTGCATGTGCGCACTCACACACACACACACACACATACTCATACTGTTGTTTATATCTACGTTTGATTGCCGCGGATCTGTTGCGGTCTTTGTGGTCTGTGGCAAAAACGATGTTGCATCCTCTTATCGGAGACAATGTTGTGCCTGATGTGGTTGATGTTGTTGTTGTTTTTGTTGTTGTTGTTGTTGTTGTTGCTCGTCGCTTGCTGTTTGGCATTGTCGTTGTTAGTGTCTTAAAGCACACATTGATAATCATTAGTTAAGTTGTTAACTGATTTCGTTTAGAGATTTGTCAGGCCAACGAGTCAGCGCCAACTTCTTTTCATGCTTTTGCAAATATTTATCGACAACAACAATAACAACAACAACAGCAACAACTGCAATAAGTTAACAAGTTCATAAATCAAGCGCTCCTTGGACCACTCTAATGAGACAGATTGCTGCAACCAAAGAGAGATCACGTTCAAAGATCGCAAATCCTCTCAAAACTGAACCGAACTGAATGCCCGAGTGGAGAGGTCAGCAAATTCGAGTCTTGGTGGTCTGCCCTCAAACGTGGCTCTCAATTACAAAAGCACAAATGATATTTTATTGGTATTTGATGAGCGTCGAAATGTGCAATTGCTCTTGGCCAATAAATTTCACCAGGAGATATGAACGGACCTCCAATCGTCTCGGTTCAGCTGCTACACAGAGAGAAAAAATAAATTGTGAATGAATTTTCTAACCAGATATAGGAACCCATATCAAATAAAGCTCGAATTTTATATTTGATCAAATGAAAAACAATCCAATTTAAAGAAGTCGAAATCCTAGGAAATTACTTTTTTATAATATAAAAATATTTTGAGAATATTAATGGTACAAATTATAGGAAGCATTGAATAAATTAAATTTGAAAGAAAGTTTATCCATTTAAAAATTTTGAGTATATTCTAAGAAAACATATTTCGAGATTGATTTATTAGAGATTGAATACAATCTCAGAATATATACATATTTAGTTGGCTTCAAATTTTTAACGATCTGATCACTTTTGATAGGTTTATTTAAAATTTTTTTCAGTGTGCAGCCTCCCATCAATTGCACTTATTAAACCCAAGGCTCATTAGAGCATCGCTCGACGGGTTTGGTGCTTCGTCTTCTGTGCCCACCAACAAAGTTCCCCAATCCAAGATTGTGTATGTGAATATTATGTATTTTTTTTTCCTTTATGTATACATTTTATTAATTTTTTTTTTTGTGTGTGGGAGCCAGTGACTCTGAGTACGGGCGGCGTATAATTCCTAATCCATGGCACAGCACAAAAAAAATAACATCACATAAATAATGTGTGCGTTCGAAGAGTCCAACTTTTTTTCCATGCAACTTGTGTTTCGTCTTCTTCTTCTTCACTTTTACAATAAATCACGCGAATCGGAAGGCCAATTAAACGCACTCCAGAAGATGAGAGAAATACCAGTTTGTTATTTTGCTTTTTGGTTTTCCAGTTGCAACTTAATTAGCCGACGCATTTCAAAAGACAATTCAAGAATATGTTTAAGCTTTGGATGAAAATCCGAAATCCTTTATTAATCAAATAGAAACTTAGATTTGTTCGACCCAAACTGAATCAATTTACAAAAGCTTTTTTGAGGTTTCCTAATTAGGTTCTATTTATATCATTCATTTATATCAGTTTTATTTTATTAGTAATTTCTCTATCTCTCCTTAATATAGATCAGAATCGATTTTCGATAGCCACAAAATCAACAGTTCTAAATAAAAATCTTTCTAATTAGGGTTTTATATGCCTGGACATTAATTTATCATTTAGCTATCTTACTCGTTACTCAAGATAATTCCCAATTCCATGATCCTTAAAACACAATGTACAAATATAAAGCACATTATTTATTTCCAATTATTCCACTACATATTACATTTAGTACAGAGAGTCTTTATATTTCAAATATTTTACCAAATAAAAAAAATTATGTTGAGGAATTACATAAAAAGTTAAATACCACTCACTGGAAATAATTCAACATTTTCCAGGACAAAACCACCACCAACATGCCCAATTCAAGAGCAGGCATCCTTTGCAAATTACCAGCTCCTCCACCACGGTGGGGGCCACCACCCTGAGTTCCATTACCCTGGGTTCCATTACCCTGACTTCCACCACTTTGAGTATAGCTTAATCCTGTGATTGACGCAAATCCGACACGATTTTGGCCAACATCAAATTCTGTATAGTATTGGCCAAGGAAAACATCGCCCAATATCCAAAAATCGAGATTTACGGGTTGAATACCTAACGTGCAGAGAACTTCCATTCCATTATTTACAATATAGGCGGATGGGGGTATGCCAAAGATCTTGCCGTTAATCCCAAATTCAAGTACAGGAAATTGTAAAATTTCAGAGCAATCGACATAGCCAAAGTCATCGACACCAAGCATAAGAATGATAATCATATAAATTGACTCTGGAGCCGCAATCAATGAGGTGCCCGTATCGACCACCGCCTGACAGTTTTTGCACAAGGTGTGGCCATCCAACGTGGCATTATCCATTATGAATTGCCAGTAATCCTGTCTTGTCACATTCGCATAGACCATCTCGCCAGCAAACAATCTAGGATCGGATCCACCGAAAATCAATTCACCGCCTTGGCTGGCGGAACCGTCGTTCGTCAGATAAAACGAGAAGATCGGTTGGCTGACCAGTTTCTGACTAATCATATTGTAAAACGGCGGCACCACGTTATCAACAGCCAGGCTCGGATAGCCCATTCCTAAAATGCCATCATAGCTTGTTACCACTGAGCCTATGCCCTCCGATGTGACCAGCCCGAATGTCTGACTCGTTATATCCATGCCATTCACGCTCACAACGTCAGAGCCCAGATTACCAATGATGAAACCACTGCCATACTGTAGAAACATATTCTCCCCATTGGGCACATAACTTGAGGATGCGCTCGCATTGAACCTATTGTGCTCTATACAAACAGAGTCATTGCAATTTTTCGCGGGCACCCAGAAATTCGATGAGCCCGTATCGAAAACCACCGTAAATCTCTGTGGTGGTGTGCCAATAGTGATGAGGCCATAGTATTGCATATTCACGAAGTTGGTCAACTGCTCTTCATTCAAGGTTGTACTCGTCAGCGTTGTCGTTGGCGTTGATATGGTTGAGGTTGAGCTGATTGAAACACCATCGGCCTGCGTCATTGATCCTGCCAATGTTAGCTGGCTATTGTATTTGTTACGCAAATGAGTCACCTCGGCCTGGATATTGGCGCGTGTCTTCACAAAGTTTTTCTGCCTGTAGATGGGCACGCGATGCAGCTTGTTGACACTGCTCCCACTACTCCCACTGGTCAGGATCAGCACCAGCAGGAGACCGCCTAGCACGAAAACCGACTTCAGCATGTTTGGATCGTCTTTGATTCACTAAAGATTGGAGCACGCGTTACATGCATACTTATATGTGGCGAGTGTTGTTATCGAGACAGGTAATTCAATCAAATTCCTTAAATTCAAATATAGATAAGATGCCCCGTATACCCATTACGAATGGTCAAAAGGGTATCTTTAACAGTACAATTAATATCCAAGTAAATATATTTATATATAAATATTCTTGACTAGCAGCAAAATGCGAATCGCTTTCACACACTTTATGACATACATAAATCTCTCTCTATATATATATATATATATATATGCAGCTAATAAAAAACATATATACAATGACTGAAACAGCTTTTTTAATTTATATATTTAGGACGAGCACAAGTTATGATGAGCAAAGACTTGGACTTAAGGTATCTTTTAGTCGAGCATTCTTCATTATATAAACTATAAATGTGTTTTTAAGCCACCAGCAATACAAAAAAGTCCCCAACAAAATAGATATTGAACAGTGGCGTCGGTCAAGGGTTCGTCATCGGTGGCGTTGTCGATGACTTAAAATATTGCGGAGATTAGTAATAAATCGATTTACATGTAACAATGGTTATCATGGGAATATCACAAGGTGCCAATTGAACCTTTAATAAAACTAATAACGACTAGTCAGTTATGAAAAATAAATAAAATTCAATATTTTGCTATATATATTTATTTGCTCCTTAAAAAATGGTAGCGAGCTGCTTAGGCGACTGGAGCGAAACCAACGCGATTGTTGCCCAAATCGAACTCGGTGTAGTATTGTCCAATGAAGACATCGCCCAAGATCCAGAAATCGGTGCCTAAATACTGGAAGCTCGACTGGCACTCTTCATTCGACTGGATGATGTAGTCAGAGGGGCTCAGACTGAAGTTGGTGCCACCAATATTGAAGGTAATCACCGGCAGGGAGCTAACCGTGGAGCAGTCGACAAGACCCTGTTGATCGACGTTAAGGATCTCAATGAGGAACTCGTAGGCATTACCTGGTGCAACAATTAGAGAGGTGCCAGTATCGGCAATAGCCTGGCAATTATTGCACAACGAGTAACCATCAATGGTGGCACTATCCATGGTAAACTGCCAGTAGCCCTGCTGGGAGACGGGCACATAGGTTAAGTCGCCGCTGTACAGCGATGAGTCGGATCCGCCAAAGATCAGTTCACCACCGGAGGTGGAGGAGCCATCGCGTGCAAGATAGAACGAGAAGACGGACTGATCAACCAGACCCTGCGAGACCATATTGTAGAACACTGGCACAACGTTATCCTGAGAAATTGTCTGATAGCCCATGCCCAAAATACCATCAAACTTGGCACCGTTGAAGCTGGTGCCCGGCTCGTTGGTGGCCTCGGCAAAGGTCTGGCTAACAACAGTCAGTCCATTGACATCAACGGTATCGGTGGACAGGAAACCGGTCAGACTGCCGGTGCCATACTTAATGGAGAAGCTCTGGCCACTGGATTGATAGGTGGATGAGGCACTCGAGGTATACTGATTGTGCACCCGGCAGGCATAGCTGGGGCAAGTGCTCGAGGGCACCCACAGATTGGAGGATCCAGTATCGAACAGCACCATGAAGCTCTGCGGAGGTGTGCCAATGGTGATGACTCCATAGTAGGCCATGTTCATCGAGTTGGAGAGTTGCTCCTCATTGGCAACGCGGGTCTCAGTGCGCAGGGCATATTTGGTGCGCAGATGAGAGAGCTCAGCCTTCACGTTGCCGCGGGTCTTCACGAAGTTCTCATGCTTCAGGATGGGCACGCGATGGAGCTCTGCGCTGGCCAGGGCCAAAACGACGGCAAGTATTGTGATTGTCTTTAGCATTGTAGCAAGTGTTCGGTTGTCTACTAAAATTCGACTAATACAAGAATACAGCTAATTCTGATATTTATACTCATTTTAGTCTCTTACTATCGTCGCTCTAGATAAGATTATTAATATCTATACAAGCTTAAGAGCTTACTATCTTTGACATAAATGAGCTAGGAAAACAATCTATTTTCAATATGATTCCGATTTTTTTGAAGTGGGCGTTAAGAACGGGTTTCCGCCGCTGTCTGTATTACTTAAATGGACACTTGTGCAAATTCATTTGTACATTTTTGGTTTTCTGCAGTTGCCTTTAGCATTTTGTTGTTGGTAAAACTGCGTAGTATTGAAAATCCCTCCTTAAAGACACTTGTGCATATATAGATTTGTACATACGGAAATATCATATTAATTATGTTATGTCTGAGTAAACTCCGAAGCATTTAACACTTCCTTAAAATCACTTGTGCATATACATTTTCACATACGTAATGTATACGTATATATATTAATTAGCATTAGCCTCTAAATTTGTCAACTCTTCAAATATTCCACAAACAGTTTAATCTGATCAGTATAGCTGATCGTTTATAATAGTCACGAGCCTCGAACTTGTCAACATTTTTATATATTTCAACATACAATATGAGCAAATTAAAGTAAGTTCTATCTATCAACCTATGAGCAGGTTATTCCGGTAATCGTTGGGTTTTTTCGGACACAACCAAAAGGAAGCTGCCTCCGCCGACAAAAACCCGGAATCTCTTGTACAAGGCTTGCTTCGGGATAGTTCAGGGCCAGGACCACAGCGAGTATGTCCACCTGAAGACCGCCAACTCAGAGATTTATACGTAATCTCTTATCATATTTAGCATAGACAATGTATTCAAATCTGCCCTGAAGATATGTATAATCTCTTCAACGATTTCCTTTGTGTGCTTCTTATTTTTGAATTCTTATGTTGTTCACTTAGCAACTGATACGTCAGCATACATATCTGATAATTTTTATAGAATATATATATAGATTTGTCTCAGGACTATATACTGTATAACCTATTCAGTACCTGACATCTATTCGCAATTAAAATAGTACTGTTTGTAAATCAACCTTTAATTCTGCACATTGGGTCTTTTGTTTTGGAGAAATAAATTATATTTTTGTCTTAGTCTTTAAAGAGTTTACTATTTCGGCGTTTAAGCGAGAAGAAGATGAAAAGCAGCAATCTTAAAAAAATTAATTATAGATATATATATATATATATAAATATATGTATAAATTTACAACTAATTACACGTGTAAGCAATTAGCAGACTTTATTTTTACGTTCAATAAATGCCAAATAATTTCAAAATATTTGCAAAACCGAATTAAATTGCAATTTTTGGATTTGTTGTTTTTTTTATCAGAAGTTTTCATTATCTGCACGTCAACTTATAAATTTGCGTGCATCGTTTTTTTTTTTAATTAATGATTCAATGGTATCTTGCCTTTGTCATTTGTGTATAATATTTTTTTTCTTATCAACAAATATTTTATATATATATATATATATTTTTTTTTTTTTTTTTTCTTTGACTACTGAATAAGTAATGAATCAAATTTATTTTTAGAAATGTCTTTGGATAGATATCTTTTTAATTTTGGTCAACTAAAAAATAACCAGTGTGTATGTATATCAAATTTAATATCTGCGTGGATTGAATTTGTCATTGAATTTTATACAAACAAAGACCAATTTTTGACACCAAAAATGCTCACTATTGAGAACTGAAAATGAATGGATTGAGTCAAGCCTTCCTTTGTTTATCGCATACCAATGCAGAGATTAAATAGTTATAATATTAGCTCATTTTTCTAAGATGTTTCTGGTTATTTGGCTTAATCCAGTAGAGTAGACACAATATTAACGGCAAGCCAAAAAATGCAGTTCTTATTAAATTATATAAATAAAAATAATGTACGCACTTGAGATATTGGTGGCTATTATCAAAACCGACATGTTGACTAAAGTGAATGGGCTCAAGTTAAGAAATTTTGACAAATAATCGACAATATGCACAAAAATAAAGTAAAAATAATGAATGATTTTTATAATACTGATTATGATTATAACAATAGAGTTAAACAAGTCAATACCATTAAAATATGGCAATAGGGATAAAAATTATTGTTAGTTTTCATTACAGATTATATATACAGGTACATACAGAATATATATAGATTAGGAGAGATCTGAATTTAAATGGAAATTTATGAATTTCTCTGTTTTATTTTCAAGTGTTAATTAACATGCATTAAGCATTACTAATGGACATGTCAGCCATGAAGAACCCATAAATAAGAGGTGAATTCTATGTGAATGGGGAATATATATTTTGATGTCGACTAGGACCCACCAAGTGGCTGAATTTGAACTAAGGTGCTGCAATGGTGTTACAAAGAGTTATTGTTTTTAATAATATATGCAATGCAGACAACAGAACAGACCAGAATATGAAGGGAGAGGGATATATGTGTGGCACAGTGGTTAGCTGATGTGGCATGACCTAATGTTGCACTACACACAATGGGCCAAGATCAATGTCGGTGTTTTCTCTACTTCGTCCTTTTACTGTGTCAACTGTTAATTCGTTGCGCTACCAGCAGCAGGTCAAAATTAGACAGAGAGAGAAAGATAGTCGGAGAGAGAGATTGAGAGAGAGAGAGAGAGAGAGAGGGACGGAGGGTTGTGGGTGTCGTCTCAAGCTGAATGTGTGTGAGTCACAGCTCTTTCGCTGCAGTCAAACAAATTGAAAATTTATCACCCGAAGATGATGACTTCTGATGCCAAATCAAATGCATTTCGTACGCTTTGACCCCAAGCGAGCGGCGAATGTGGAATGTGTCACAAAAGGGCGTCGCTTGGGTCGTTTTTTTTTTTTTTTTTTTTTTTTGGTTAGTCAGTGAAGCATTTGCAAATTGATTTCAACTGCCGATGATGAGACAGATCAACTGTGCTAAAAATCCAGAGCGGGAAACCCTATTGACAGCCGGCCTTTGCAGGCACAGGCTCTAAATATCCAATTTCAAAGCAGTTTCACACGCAAATGCCGACACACACACACACACATATACACACACATACACACACACACATACGAACGCACACTCGCCAGAATAGAAGTCATTGGCCCTGTTTTTTGCATTTTTTTTTTCTGTATTCTTGCGTCAGTGGCAACGAAGTTTTTTACTGATTCGGCTGCGGGGGTGTCGGGTAGATCAAGCTACAGTGTTTACTCGAAAATAAAGTCTTATTGAAACCGGATTTTTGTACACATTAGAAGTGGACACAGTGAATTATATTGATTAACATTTATCATCTTACGCATTATAAATCATATTAGTGATAAAAATAAGGAAACATTACGCATTAAAAAGTTAAATAGAAACTAGTAAAAAAACTTAATAAAGCTAGCTGCAGCTTTTATTTCAATTTTGCTAACACATATAATTTGATAAGAAATTTTTTCCATTTCGTTAATATATATTTTTATCATATCTATTTCCTTTATATAGAAAATCTTAATAATTGTAACTTTTGCTGCTATCGGTAAGTGATTCACATAGGTATCTTGGAAACCACGTCATTTATCGATAACATGAAAAAAATACTATAACATTGAAATGTTTTCCTTTTTTCCAATTTTGAAAATTTTTTGGTGTTTAATTTTGACTGTCATTTTACATTTGCAAACTCGTTTTAACAAGTTTATAAAGTTGGCTTTGCTTTCAACTGCTTTTTACATTCTGCACATTTTTGAATCACGGCGCTTTAAATTTGGAGTGTTCACTGTACCCACAGTAAAGCGCAATAAAGCGCCACAGGCGCTGCACACTGTTTTTTTTTTTTAACTTCAATTTCATTTCGCTCTGATCGATTTTTGCACGCAAAGTGTGAGGGAGTCATTCGCCGCCCCGACATTCCCGGTACCCCCTCCCACACAGCTCCTTTGCGATCACTTTTTTTTTTGCAGTTAGGCATTGAATTTATTGTTGTTGGTGCACCCATCGAAACACATACATATATTTTATTGTTTTGCTGGCAAACAAGCAAACTTCTGCACCTCAGAACTCTCTTCGGATACCCTGTTCCCGGACCCCGGATCCCAGTGGCCAGTTGCCAATTCAAGAATTTCCAACTCTCCCAACTGTCAGCTGCAGCGTTTTTGGTGGTGTTTGGTGGTGCGTTGTTATCAGCTTGGACTCCACCTACAAAGCGCCGTTGGCTACCGACCTGGCGTGGATCGTATCGGTTTTCTTTCCTTCTGCTCATCCCCAGTTACAAAGGTTGGGGCGTTAGGAGTGGGCTGGGAGGAGGAGGAGGACTGCAGCTTTTCAGCTCATGCAAAACAATAATCAATGCCGCCATTCCATTTAAAACGTGTTAAAGAGGCAGCCCAGCGAGCAGGCAAGCCCCGACCGTTCCGATTCAAACGATCCAAAGATCCGACTGAATAATTCTACCACCCCCCATCCAAACCCATCCCCCTGCCCTATATCTCTTTACACACGCCTACACTGCCGCCGCCCTGGCTTATTTGATTTTAGACGCATTCATCGCACACCTTGCGGCATTTTAGCTCAGCTCTTTGTGGCCTGAACGATTGGGTTTCATTCGGTTTGGGTTTTGTTTTTTTGGGCTGCTCTGGGTTTTGAATTTATGATGTGATTTCGATCATTTGACATAATCTATTTAGCGTACGCGCACATGCCGCATGCCGCATGCAACCACCATCAACTCCAGCTTCAGCTCCAGCTCCAGCTCCAGCTCCAGCTCCTCAGGCCAACTCCGCACGAACTTCAGCTTGGATAATGAGATAATTTTATTTGCTTTGCGCAATGGTTTCGGTTCTTCTCCTTGGGGTCCTGTGGCACAGGTCCAATATTGTGCCGAGTTGGTGGAGGTGTAGTGGCATCGCATTCGAATGATATAAGAACAATCATAACTCGTAAAAGATGGTTGCACAGAGTTAAGTAATTTTTAGTAGACATAATTGATTTCTAGTGTTCAATACGTGAATGTATTATGGCCAAATACGATATATTTACAATCAGTTTCGGACAGAAAATAGTTGGAAAAAAGCTTAAGATATTATAAAGGAAATCTCTCAAATTATGTGTGCAATAATTATGTTTTAATGATGATGTTCAAAATTATAAACTGCATAAAATCGCAGACGAAAAGGCAGTGAAATAAATCATTATAATATATGTCGAAAATCCGTTTTTGGGTCGGAAATGTGTCATTAAGTACTTAGTTAAACCAACAGCAAGGATGTGGCACAATGCAGTACAATTATCTCACATTGCTGCAAGGAGAGTACCGCAAAAATTAATATTCCGTTTACAGTCTCTTTATGCCGCCCCAAATGATCATTCATTAGCTTTTATATATTATTTGTGGGAACATTTTTCTAATTTACAGCACCGAAATGCACTGGATGCACACACACACGCACACACACACACACACACACGCACACTCTGAAGTGGAGCAAGCTCTGTCGGCAACCTTGGTGGTAAAGACTGGCTGCCTGGGTGGTCCCTTGCCACGGACAGGCACCTCACTCACAGTGATGAGATGAGGCGACGCCGGCGCTGATCGCTTCTTAAAACATCAACTCGAGTTTCGTGTGGCATGTAAAGCAAATGAGGCGCGCTTATGCAAAAAATAAAATATTGAAACAAAAAAGTGAAGAAAAAAAGCACTGCTAAAAAACGGGTTGCAACCATCGACGACCCATCAACTGAGTTGTGATGGCTATCAATCCACGCCGATGCTCCGATGAGATGCCAACTCCAACCTCAGTTGCCAGCCCAGCTCCAACTTCGATTCTATAGCGGAGCAAAGCGTGGAGAAGATTGTTAAGATTACAATCAATGCAAGCGCATAATCCCCGAAAAAGCGAAAAATAAAAAACGATGCCGTTGCACATTGCAGCAGAAGCAAATAATTGCTTTGCCGTCGAGCGGACGCGACTGATAAATACTCTGATCCAAAAAGAAAAAAAGAGAATCAGATTTAGATCAGATATATAATTGCAATTTTTATACTTTACATAGAGCGAAAAATCTTATGTTAGCCATAAGAATGGGATTTTTTTTTTCTGTTTAACCCTGGTGAAGAAGTACAACTAAAGTGCAGATTAAGTCTTCGAATATTGTATTGCTAAATTATTTGATCAATTTTCTTCACTTTTAAGCAGCTATATAAATCAGAGCAAAAGTATCTGTAGATGATTTGAAAGCAATTCGAGGTTTTTTTGTATATTCGGCTTAATTGTAAAGTGAGGAAAAAAAATATATTTTTCGACTCAAGCGACCCAACCAATATACCCTTTTACCATACCGGATTAGCTTTTAAAGAGCACAGTAAAACAGGTAAAAAAAAAAAAAAGAAAGCAAAAAATTAAAAACAGTTACAGAACGGAGCGTGCGCTAATAACAAACAATTAGTAACTATATATCCAGATATCGTCAGCCAATGCACTGAAATTAACAAACAAAGTAAGACAAAAAAAAAAACACAAAAACGAAACTGAACCAAACCACCAGTCTTGACCCACATTGCGCCAGATCAAACCGAAGAGGAGGAGAATCTTTTGGTTCTCCAACTCGAAACATTTCATTAGACTGCTAATCAAAGAGTTGCAGCAAGGCAATTAAGGGCTTACAAAACGCAGAAAGCCAGCAAGAAAGCATGTGTTTACGAGTTAAAAATAGCATTAAAAAAAAAGGATATGTTTGTAGTCCGATGCTGCGGGTCCTTCTAATTTTCTAATTAGCAACCCTCTCGCATGTGAGCGATAGAGATCAACCGAGAACCCAAAAGGACACAAGACCAAGGATAACCTTTTGCTACTGTATGTGGCAACTAGTTTCTAGCATCTAGCATCTCCCAACCCATTGAACCTTGTTGCATATCCTGCCTATCCTGTCGTACTAATTGACCCAGCAAGGGTTACCGCCATCCTGCGGTAGGTGAAAGTCATTAAAGCCTCTAACCAACAAAAAAAAAAAAAATAAAAAAAAATGAGAAAATTAGTTATGCTCGTAAAAGATTCGTTGGTGTCAGCAGCACAACTCGCACAAGAAAGTTGTCCACTGCCCGTGTCCGATTTTAGCCGCGAGATAATTGAATGTGACATCAACTACTGAAGTGACAGTTCCCGAAGTGATCATGATGCTGAGTGGCGACTTAAGACCTGGTGGAAACAGAAGGAACCTGGTGGAAAGATCACACTGACAACTCTGTGTGGGGTGGCCCATAAAAAGAATGTACCATTAATTTTTATTTCTTTTATTTTTTGAGGAGAAGATAATTATAAGAATTTTACAAAACATATTTAGCTTAATAAATTATAATTAATAATGTAATATTATAATTAATAGAAGCCACTAGCAGAATATTTGACTACTTATTTATCAGAGTTATATGTTTTATATTTAAGAATTATATATAAATTTAGTTGTTGGTTGTGAATATGCATAATGGACTGACTGAGTATGCACTCGCATTTAAGTGTCTTTCCACAATTTGTGGCATTCACAAAAACCCAAGAGGCAATGCACATTTCAATCATGATAAAAATTCTAAAATACAAAATGGAATTGGAATGAAACTGGCTGCGCAAAAATTCTAAAAATTGTAATTTCATAATTAAATGAACAAATTTTTATGCACTGCCAGTGGATGCATGAAAGGAGGAAGGACGGAGAATGAAAGAGTTCCTGGCTGGTTACACCGAGGCTGCTGACATAAATCAGAGACGGGGCAAATAATCGCTGACAACTCTCGCAGCAGTTGTCAAAGGCACAACTCCAACGACGTTGACAAAAAAAACAAAAAAACAACCAAACCCGATCCCAGCTGAGATTGGAAGACCAGACCCAGTAGTAGTAGTAGTAGTTGCAGTATTTGTCGTTCCGCGTTGCGTCGAACGGAACGATTAAAAATGCGAATTAATTTTTATGTGCGAAACGAGCAAAAAAAACTCATCTCCAGCCAATGAGATTGTTCAAGATCAGACCTGATGCACACGATGACACACTAAAAATAAACAAGCAGCAGTCAGTGAACAGTTTGGCTTTAGATGCCGAATATTTAATACACTTGCTGACAAAAATATTGAGCAATTAGCATAGAAAGTGTTATCTGATAATTAATCAATTATTAAATCACTTTTTTTTTATATAATTATCAAATTTTTCTTACAATGTAAAAGTGTTTGCATAAACTATGAAAATAAAAATAAATGTTAGATTTTTTTTTAATTTACTTGCGATATTTGCTACTGAGTAACTATGCCTTCTGATCTCGTTGTTTCCATGTGGTGTCGGCAAATCGTCTAAACTAACCCAACTATGCCAAATTTCAGCATCGAGTTTGGCTAGAACAATCAGAATCGAATCTGATTTGGCAGAAATGTTTCGGTTTTGTTTTCTAATGAAGAACTAATGTGTTTTATGGGCTCGACAATTCCAATGTTGAAAGACATTTCTCGGCAAATTGATGATACCCCTGCCTCTCTCTCCCTATCTCTCTCTCTCTCTGACAAGAAGAAACCAAGAAAAACTAGAAAACAAGATTAGTGTGACGGGGAAAAAGTCAAAGCTTTGCTTGACATTTGGCCTGGGGCAATCCTAATTGAATTTGATATGCAGTTGCAGCAGTTGCTGCCGCACGCTTTGTTTAGAGATGCACACACAGGACACATAACGAGAACAGACAAAAGGACTCGCTGCAGGAACAATGGTGCAGAATCGTAAATTTGTAATTGAAAACGTATTTGGCCAAACGTATTTTTGGCCATTGTACTTTTTCATTGGACGCACAAAAGGTGCGAGAGGACAATGCCACTTTTGCCAAAGAATAAATCGAATCGTCATAAAGAATTCAATTCTTTTAGTTTTAGGTTTTTCACAGAAAATGCAACGCGAACGCAACGCGTGTCACGGCATCAATTGGTCTATGATCGGGCCAAAAGATATATGGCCATAAACTAAAAACAGCAACTTTAAAACTGTCAGCGCTGATTTTTTCCTGTTACCCAATTTAACCCTGACCCCAACCCTAGCCCCACACTCAAAAGGAGCGCCGGACATCCGTCTGAGATTATTATTTTAAAGAGAGCGGAACATAATCAACAATCAAGTTTTTGGATACAATGCGAATAGCGATTTCAAAATGAGTGGGCAGTTTACTTACCCTAAAACACACACGATGTGCTCTGTCCAGCTGTGTGTGTGTGTGAGTTCCTTCCTTCTTTCAGCTTCACACACACAAACACACTTACTTATTCATTTCGTCGACTGACAATTCAATTTTCGGCCAGTCGCCGGAAATTGTTGGCAGACAACGCTTCCCGCTCAGTTTCTACTTATGCATCTTTGAGTACTCGGTGGTTACTCAGTGCACAGTTCTATCCTTAGTTAATTGAGTTGTTCGTTGACTTGGGTTCATTACTTTTTATGCAATTCATGGATGGACATTGTGCATTGTTGGGCAGACAACCAGCTCCGCATTCTCGCATCCTTGCATCCTTGCATCCTGTTGTCCAGGACCACACACTCCACAATGCCAATTGCAGGTTATCATGCTGTTCTTGGTCCAAGGTGGTCCTTCACCTTCCTTATTTTTTTCAATAGTTTTTAAATATTCTACTTTATATACATACATATATATATATATCACAGATGATCAATGATTATTAAGATATCTCTTTTCAATTATGGCTTTTATTGCTTTTATCTTTTTTTTA